>MU225240.1:12692268-12712500 GCA_018584345.1 Thuja plicata
TTCTTAATCTTTTTGTCCACATCAAAGTTGTAAGGGACTCTAGCACCCTTGTTTATCAAACTCTCTAGGAACTTATCTTTGTTTTGCTCTAAATATTTCTCCACATACTGTTGGAAAAGTGGTTCTTATTGCATTTTCATGAAGTCTTGGGAGATGGAGTCAAAATTTGAGCTACTACTCCCATACTATGAACCATGATGAGCACGTTGTGAAGGTTGCCTTGAGTTCCTAGGAGGTGTTCATCTCCTATAATGATCATCTCTGGAAGCCCTTCTTCCTCTAGGGATAGGAGATCATGATGGTGTTCTTGAATGTCTTCCACTGCATGGAGTCTCAGTAGGAGTGGATGGAGGAGAGTTGTTTCCACCACTAACATGCATGTTATTGAATTGGTCATTGAGTCGCTGAGCCAAGAGCCTATCTTGTTCCTCTTGGAAGGCTTTCTTTTCCATTTCTACCAAAGTCTATCTCTCCAAATCTAGGAGTCTAAATTGTTCTTCCTTTGCAGCTTGTTCATCTAGGAAGGCTTTCTTTTCATGCTCAATCCTCTTAAGTCTTTCACTCATGTATCTTGAAGATGTTTTGAGCGGTGAACTTGGTCTTGAATTTCAAAACAAGTTGTTTGTATAGGTTGCATTAACATGAGTGTCATAAAGTTCATCTCCTTGGTTCTCATGTTGTGATATATCATCTTCATAAGCTTGTATTTTTCCTCTCTCTCTCTCTCTCTGAGCCATTTGGTGTGCATCTAGATATCTTGTTGAGATAAGGGGTGAGACTGGCCGACTATTATGAGAGGAACCACTAAATGAAATAGAATCTCTATGCTTCGCAAATATGTCATCAAGATGTTTATCCATGTCTTCTCTCTCTCATCGAGTCATTGTGTAACTCATATCCATAGAATTGTGATAAGATGCTAAGGGGGTACCCAACTCACTAAGGTGACTCTTGGAATAAAACCAAATTTCTGAGTTGTTCCTAGGTGATTGATCAAATATGGGTTCTTTTCCCTTATGTTTTTGGCAAGTTTCTACTAAGGGTAATTGGTTGAAGACCACTTGAGGTCATTTTCCTTGATTTACTTGACATATTGTTTTAACTGGAATGAAAGAAAAGGTATCGGTTGATAGGATGACCCTAATAAATGTTGGTACCAAACTAGGATAGTAGAGGCATTAACTTGTCCAACAAGAGAGGTGATAAGATATAATTTGCAAGAGGCATAAGCCAACACTCCCATAGAGGTGCCCATGTTTCAGATAAGTATCCTAGCACATATGGATCAGGAGGATGATCTTACCCAAGTTATATTGATTGAATTTGAATATATGAAAGTGAATGGATAAGAGATTACCAAAAATCTCCAAGTGTGTTATCAAAGAATCTAAAGGTTTATCTTTTCAACAAGGACGGTTTGTAGCTTACCAACTCCAAGCAAGGTCACTTGTGAAATCAAAGATTGCTTAATCAAGAGGTCAAAACACAAGAATCCAAAGCTAAACAAGCTTCTAACAGTGGGGTAAGTGGCCTAGTCTGACGTGGATCAACCAAGGAAACTATAAAATGACAGGACAACAGGCCAAACAAGTTGATAATGACAGAAAATAGCTTGCTGGTTTAGCAACAGAGGACAAAATCGTGTGTCAAAATGATTTTTCGTGTGAGGATTCTCACAGGACCGCGCAAAATTTTAAAGTCTGGCGTGAGGAAACATCAGACTTGTGTGATAGAATGACAACAAATTTGACAACAATAGGTTGGATATCGCACAGTACCGCACGATGAAACACAACAAGCCGCATGAAGAAATAGGTTTTTCATGCGAGAGGACACAAAACTCAGTTTTGTTCATTTTAAATAACCAACTAGATGCGTTAACATATTTTTATCATGAATCAGGCATGCAAGACAACAATCAGGGAGTTCAAGCAAATGTATTCAAACAATGAGCAAGGGACAAAGCAACCTTGCGCATGATCAAGAATAGTGACGTAGTATTTCTACTCCCTAAAAATTCTACTTGTGTATGTTATCAAAATGTTTTCCAATCACGCACATAGTCCTAGAGAATAAAAAGTTGGTTTCACTATGGTTCATAGTAATGGTTTGACTCTGCAACTTTTGCAATCTCAAGTGGGTGAAATCTAATCCTGGCACACCAAGGTTTTGACACAGTCCAAGCAATTAGGAGCTGATGAGGAGATCTTACAACCCAACAAGAAACCACACCCGTGGAGATTTATTCCACAAGGACATTTATATAGTGGTTGTTGCTACCATGGAAAAAATGGCTATTACCAATTGAGGTTCCGTCCACATGGTTTACCCAATAAAGGGAGTGTCCACTACGGTTAACCCTCTCTAACAAGGAAGACTCACAATATGAACCACATGGGGAATTAGTTTGGATTCAAGGGTTCCAAGTTTCCGATTCTCCCAAAAGGGAAAAAAGCATAATCCTCTAGCCTCTTCACCTCACCCAGACATATCAAACAATATTAATTGACCCACTAATTTGAAATCACCTCACCCAAGGTTCGTATATCAATAACAATGACCACCAATCTCAAGAGAGAAAGTACCATCAAAAGTTGAAGACCAAACCAAGTGAGATAATAACAAATCCTTCCCTACCTACAAGGGGATCTATCGTCAAGAAGAGCTTTGCATGTAAGACAAGCGAATGAAGCCCACTCTCTCAAGATCGCCATAAATAGTGTTCACAGGGCCTAATTACTATGTGAAACATATATGCAAGAAAGCAAATCTAGGTCCATTTTTAGAGCACCAATTGGAAATGTGATCTATGAAAGAAAGAAAAACTCAAGCTAAACACATGAGAGGTTCATTTTTATTTTCAAAATCCAAATGTTCTAGAGATACAACAAAATAACTCAAGTCCAATGCAATGTGAACATTTTGTTGTTTATCCACGCAAGTCCAAATCAACAATAGCTACAGAAAATTAGAAACCACCAGAAAAAAAAACATTAGTGGTTAGAGATCAAAGATATACAATATAGCAATAAAAATTAGATCTCTAGTGTGAAATCTCGTGAAGATTCTCAGAGTGCCGCGTGAAGATTCACACAGTGCCACGTGAAGAAGTACAAAATATCACACGACAGAATGCACAGACAACAAAAAAATGCAGAAAATAGTAAACAGTAACAGATCACTGTCTATCGCCAAAGTTCGCACAAAAAATTGCACAGAGCCACGTGATGAAACTCCGCATATCATGCAAAATTTTGCACAAACTGGAAAAACTCTGCACCGTTTTAAGAAAAATGTCGTGCAAATTTTCATTACATAGCCGTACGGACAAAAAAATCAGATTTGCAAAAAAATAATGGAAATGGAGCTAGATCTGCCCCATGGTGGGTGCAAAAAATGTGTGATGAAAATGTTTCACACTTCTATGAGTCATTCCATCCAGGGTTGCTCAAGAATGAGGCCTCAAATATCGACTCATAGCTCCCTAGTCATGGAGTGCAAATGTGTGTGATGAAGGGCCTCAGATTGACCTAGTTGTGCCCTTGCAAGTACACCATTAAATGAGAGATTCAAAGCATGAAAATGAAATCTATTCTATATGATAACAATGCAAGAAAGGAAATTAATCTATATGATAACAATGCATGATTATTCTATGAAAGGAAATACAAATGCAAGATTAATCTATGAAAGGAAACATGAATCTAATCTAATATGCAAGTGCAAAATTAATCTAAATGGAATGCCATGGGGCATGAAAGAAGAAGACAAGAAGACATAAGTTGCAATATCCAAGCTCAAGTGTTCAAAATCTCCTCCAAAATTGCTCTCCAAACCTGCAGCATAACAATAGCATGAAATCTTCATTATCAAATGAGGAGAGGTTTCCTTATAAAGAGAAATGGACGGTAGAGATTAAGAGGCAAAATCAAAGGCTATGATTAAGAGGCAAAAAATCCCACCACTTAGGAAGATGTGTGAAGAAAAGGAACTTTATTCATTTTCATTTAATTTATTTCCTTTTTCAACAAAGAGGGTTTTAAGTGGGGGTTTTATTTAATTAAAAGAGGGATTTTCTTTTAATTGAATAAGATTATTTAATTTAATTAAAAGGGATATTTTAATTAAATGAGATAATATTATTTAATTAAGAGATATTTTAATTAAATAAGATAAGATTATTTAATTAAAAATGAATTTTAATTAAATAAGATTATTTTATTTAATAAAAATGAATTGTTTTCTTTTAATTAAATAAGATAATTGGTGAAATGATCAAACATTAGAAAATATTGAAATAATTACGATTTGATCAAGGAAATTGATTTGAAAAAAATGTTGCAAAGCATTGTTTTTAGGAATTTCATAAATTGATTCCGTCATTTGATAAATTGAAGAATGGGGGCCCATAGTCTAGGCGACCATTTTAGGGTGCATACAATATGCAGCCGACAGACTTAAGTTTTATTATTTATTTGGAAGGTTATTCAAGTCGACTTGACAAGGCCTATCATATATATACAAAGTCAAGTTTGAATTGAATGTGTGTAAATTTTGTGATATGAAGAGTGAAGGCGAAATCAGATGGGATTCTAATTAAGGACAAAACATACAAATCTGCAATAGAATATTCCATTAGTGAGGATCTAGTTTAAATCCAGACACATAGATCTAAATCAGCAAAGACAGTTACTTCATCAAACAGGTCAATCCATTGTTACTCTAACAATTGTAGCAGTGATCCAAATCTCTTAACAAAGTAGACTTAACAGTCTTTTGTAAATCCTCTCACAAGGTGACATTTCTACATTGAAGTGTTTGAAGACCTCTCACAAGGCCACTCCTTACAGGGTGATTAAATCCTCTAACAGGGTCACACCTAACAGTGTGCATTGTAACATTTAATAGAGTTGGGTCCTAACAGGGCTCACTTCAGAAGAGTGAAAAACAGTAACTAGTTGCAATTGGTGGTTTTTCCCATATTGGGTTTCCATGTTAAATCTTGGTGTTATCTATGTACATGTTATTTTCTTTATGATTTATGTTTCTGCAATTAATCCTTAAAGGATAATCATAGTTAATATCTTAAGATTTCTATGTTAACCGAGTGACAGTAGAATATCTGTGTTAATCGAGAAACAATGATAAGATTGATTAAGACATCTAAGGGACTTGGATTTATTTTTATGGTAACTGATTCACCCCTCCCATCTCAATTACTCAACTCATTTCCAACAATTGGTATCAAATCTTTTGGTGCTTTCAGGGAAGGTTTCAAGGCCTAAGCTAAAGATCAGAATTGTTTTACAGAAGGGAGATCCCCAAGCTTAACAAAGACAACTTCGCTGCATGGCAAGATTTGATGAGGCTATATCTATCTACTATTGGAGATACTAGTTTTCAATTCCTAGATCACAAGTATGTGGAACCACTGAGACCTATGTTTGTGGATCAGACGATGGACATGAAGAATCATAACATAATGATGATTGATAAAGCTTCCTCACTCAACTATTCCAAATTTGATGAAATCAAGGACTATCCTATTGCCTATGATATGTGGAAGAAACTACATGATATACATGGAAGAGATGACAATGTAAAGAGAGCCAAAGCAGAAAGTATTAGAGGCCAGTTTGATCAGATGAAAATGAAAGAAGGAGAAGATATTACAAAATCCAGTGAAAGAATCAAGAAAACTGTCAGTGCCATCAGAGATGCCGGTGGAACAATTGAAGACAAAAAATTGGTTAGTAAGGTATTAAGAACTTTAATTCCTATCTATGCTATTATATTTTCAGCTCTTCAAGAGATGAGGTGCAGTAATGATATAACTCTAGATGCATTGGTTGGAAGGCTTACAACTTTTGAGTTGGATAATTTTGACAATTATTCTCCTAATCCTAGCAATTTTGAGTCTACATTCAAAGATAAATTAAACCTTGGTAAGATGGATAGAAACTCTAAAGGAAAATAGATTGATAGTGATAGTGATGATGATTCTGATGATGAAGATCTAGAAATCATTGAAGCCTTACTTACAAAGAGAGCTTCCAAAGGAAAGTACAAAGAAAGAATACCATTGATTTGGTTTTCATGTAATGAGGTTGGTCACATTGCTGCTAAGTGTCCAAACAAATAAGACAAAGATGAGGAAAAGTTCAAAAAGTACAAAGGCAAGAAGGATTTCAAGAGTTACAAAAGCTACAAGGACAAAGGTAAGAAATATTGTTATATTGAAAAAGATCCTGATAGCGATGAAGATGAAGATGAAATGGTTTACATTGCTATTAAGGATGAGTCAGACAACGAGGATAATGAAAAGACAACACTTTATTCTCATATTAGAAAGAATGACACCTGAATAATTGATAATGGTTGTTCTCACCACATGACTGGTGATAAAAATAAATTTGAACATCTTGAGCACTATGATGGTGGGAGTGTCAATTTTGGGAATGATGAACCTTGCTATGTGAAAGGTAAAGGTTGTATTGCTCTAACAGAAGGAATCAAATGTGATAATTCTTATTGGGTTGAAGGACTAAGGCGTAATCTACTAAGTGTGGCACAATTGAACAACATTGGTTTCAAGGTAGAATTCATGAATGGTAAGGCCAAGCTCCTGGATGGTAAAGGAAACCTAGTTGGAATTGGCAAGCAAACAAAAGGTCATCTATTCTATCTTTTTCTCACTGAAAGTTCATGTTTTATTGTACAAGTGGAAGAAAGATGGTTATGAAATAAACGGTTGTGTCATGTGAATTTTGATAACCTGGTCAAAATAAGTAAGAACAAAAGAGTAAGAGGTATTCCTATTATGAAGAAACATGAATTAGCAATATCCAAACAATGTCAAATTGGGAAGATGGGAAAAACTAGTTTCAAAAGAAAGAATTACAATACTCAAGAAGTCTTGGAGTTAGTGCATACTAATTTGTGTGGACCAATTGGAACAACAAGTTACATAGGTGAGAAGTATTTCATTCTATTTGTTGATCACCATTCCAGAATGATGACTATTATGTTTCTCAAAGAAAAATTAGAAGCTTTTCAGAAGTTTAAGTGGTACCTTGCCAGAGTTGAGAAGGAAACAAGAAATAAAATTAAATGCTTAAGGTCTGACATAGGAGGTGAATTCATTTATAATGATTTTAATGAATTACGCAATGAAAGAGGAATCAAGAGACAAGTATCTATCCCAAGTACACCACAATGGAATGGGATAGTAGAAACAAGAAATAGATCTATTATGGATTGTGCAAGAACCTTGATGATTGAAAAGAATGTTGCAACCAAATACTGGAAGGAAGCCATCAAAACTGCAATTCACACCTTGAACAAAGTTCAACTGAAGAAAGGTACTGAACAAACACCTTTTGAATTATGGTATGGCTATAAACCCAATGTTCATTATTTCAAAGTATTTGGAAGTAAATGTTACATCTTGATGGAAGAAAGAAATATAAAATTTGATGTAAAAGGTGATGAAGGTATATTCCTAGGCTACTCCTGTAAAAGAAAAGCATATAAATGTTTGAATCTTACTACTCATAAAGTCATTATAGAAATTGTACATGTAAAGATTGATGAGTTTGCAGAGAGAAGTGAAGAAAAGAGCAGTAAAGAGCCTGAGAACTACATGAACTTTGTGTATTATGAACCTAATACTATACCTAAGATAGAAGCAATGGAAATTGGACAACCATGTCAACCACTGAATTCATCAGCACAAACCTTGTTGCAACCTGTGCAACTTGAGCTGCTAACTGAAGAAATTGAGTCTTAGACTGAAGAAACTGAGTCACAGATAGAGGGAACTGAGTCGTAGATAGAGGCACCTGAGTCTTAGATAGAGGTACCCGAGTATCAGATAGTGGAACCCGAGTACCAGTTGGAAGAGAAAAACATAATATTTGAACATGGTGAACCAAGTGGATCAAGACCAAAATCAAAGAGGAAGGAACCTGTACTTACAAAATATGTCAAAAGGCATCATGCACCTAAGAAAATAATTGGAGATCAGACAAAAGGTATAATGACAAGGAACAAAATTAAAGGTACATGTTTTCTTAGTGAAATTGAACCTAGATCCATTAAAGATGCATTGAATGATGAAAGATGGATAGAATCCATGAATGAAGAGTTTGAGTAGATATAAAAGAAAAAATACTGGACTCTTGTACCTAGACCAAAAGACAAGAATGTGATTGGTAGTAAGTGGGTTTTCAGAAACAAGATGAATGAAAAAGGTGAAGTTTCCAGAAACAAATCAAGATTAGTATGTAAAGGATATGCTCAAGAAGAGGGTATTGATTATGGAGAAACTTTTTCTCCTATTGCAAGACTTGAAGGAGTCAGAACTCTTCTGGCATATACTGCACACAAAGGATACAAGGTATACCAAATGGATGTAAAATCTACATTCCTGAATGGAATTCTAGAAGAGGAAGTCTATATTGAACAAACTGAAGGTTTTGTTGATCCTAACAAAAGGATTATGGTTTTCAAACTACACAAAGCCTTGTATGGATTGAAGCAAGCTCCTAGATTGTGGTATGAAAGATTGCATGGTTACCTAGTAAGTATTGGATTTCAGAGAACTAATGACAATAGTAGCTTGTAAATCAAAGAAGGACCTCAGAACAAGATACTATTTGCAAAGATATTTGTTGATGATATACTGTTTACTAGATATGATGATTTATGCAAAGCATTCTCCAAAGCTATGAGTAAGGAGTTTGAGATGTCTATGTTTGGTGAAATCAAATTCTTTGTTGGTTTACAAGTTTATCAGATGAAGGATGGTATCTACATTACCTAGTCTAAATACATCAAAGAGATACTGAAGAAATTTGGAATGGAAGATTCCAGACCAGTTGGGACACCTATGCCTACTAGACATAATTTTCCTAAGGATGATGATTCAAAGGAAGTAAATTAGACTAACTAGAAATCTATGATTGGTAAACTTCAATATGTTGTTCACACTAGAATTGATATTGCATTAGCTGTTGGTATTGTTGCAAGGTTTTCAACTAATCCTAGAGAGAATCACTTGATGGCTATCAAAAGGATTTTGAGATATCTTAAGGGTACTAAAGAGTATGGATTATGGCATAAGAAAGGAGGAAAATTTGATTTGAAGACTTTTACTGATGTTGATTGGGCAGGAAGTGTTGATGACAGAAAGAGCACAAGTGGTTGAGCATTATTCCTTGGTAAGAGATTAGTTTCCTTGACTAGTAAGAAACATAATTTCATTTCTCAGTCTACAACAGAGGCAAAGTATGTTGTTGCAGCAGTAAATTGTTCAAATATCATATGGTTCAAACAACTGTTGTCAGGTATGAAGGAGGAAATCAAAGAACCAGTCATTATCTACTGTGAAAAAACTAGTGCAATTAACATTTCAAAGAGCCCTATGATGCATACTAAGACTAAGTATATAGCAACAAAGTATTATTTCTTGAGAGATTTGGTTCAGGACAAGGAAGTAAGGTTGGAATATGTGAATAATAAAGAAAAAATTGTAGACATATTCACAAAACCGTTACCTAAAGATGCATTGTTGTATCTTAGAGGAAAGCTAGGGGTGATTCCCCTAACTATGGCTCACTAATGGACAGATTAGTGATGCATCAACCGAGCTACATAATAAATTTATCATGTTGATGCAGATTGTCAGAGCTTATTTCATATGAATTATTACAAATAGGTACATTACAACTTCATAAGATGTGTATCAGATGGTGTCTTTGGCATTGGTTGTCAAAGAGGGAGAGATTATTGATGTCATGCCAAAGAAATTATTAAGGGAGAGATTATTGATAACATAGGGAGAAATTTTATCAGAAACAAAGATTAATGTAAGAGGAAGAAATCTGTATTTTAGTGATTGTGAAGGTAGAAGGAGTTTTGTGGATGAGGATCAGAATGAAGCTAAGGACATTAATAAAATTTTATCCTTGCTACTGTTTCTCTATAATTCTTTTCATTATGACATGTTGTGTTTCCATCAATGCCAAAGAGGGAGATTGTTGATGACAATTATTCAATTGTGTATTGTCCTTGATGTTTACACAAATGTAGTGACGTTACACAAATGTCTATACCCAAACTGAGCACAGTCAGTGTATGCCAAGCTCTCTCAGGCATTGAAGAAGACCAAAGTGATTTTCAGTTCTAACTGAGTTCACTCAAGCATTACAGTAACGGTCAGGCATTGAAGGATTAAACTATAACCGAGTTAAGCTTTTACTGTTAGTCGACTAACAACAGTTTACATTTAATGGTTAATTGGTTATATGCAGCCGATAGAATTAAGTTTTATTATTTATTTGGAAGGTTATTCAAGCCAACTTGACAAGGCCTATCATATATATACAAGGTCAAGTTTGGATTGAATGTGTGTAAAGTTTGTGATATGAAGAGTGAAGGTGAAATCAGATGGGATTTTGATTAAGGACAAAACATACAAAGCTGCAATAGAATATTCGATCAGTGATGATCTAGTTTAAATCTAGACATAGAGATCTGAATCAACAAATATAGTTGCTTTGTCAAACAGGTCAATCCATTGTTACTCTCTAACAATTGTAGTAGTGATCAAAATCTCTTAACAGAGTAGACTTAACAGTCTTTTGTAAATCCTCTCACAAGGTGACATTTCTACATTGAAGTTTTTGAAGACCTCTCACAAGGCCACTCCTTACAGGGTGATTAAATCCTCTAACAAGGTCACACCAAACAGTGTGCATTGTAACCTTTAACAGGGTTGGCTCCTAATAGGGCTCACTTCAGAAGAGTGAAAAATAGTAACTAGTTGCAATTGGTGGGTTTTCCCATATTGGGTTTCCACGTTAAATATTGGTGTTATCTGTGTACATATTATTTTCTTTATGCTCTATGTTTCTGCAATTAATCACTAAAGGATAATCACAGTTAGTATCTTAAGATTTCTACGTTAACCGAGTGACAACAGAATATCTGTGTTAACCAAACAACAATGATAAGATTGATTAAGAAATCTAAGGGGCTTGGATGTATTTTTGTGGTAACTGATTCACCCCTCCCCTCTTAGTTACTCAACTCATTTCCAACATGTAAGACATAGTCGAGTTCAGTGATCAATTACAAGTTTTACATTGATGTATGTTGTTGTTAAGAGTATTTTTCATTTAGAGTGACTCGATACCCACTTGATAGGGCACTTGTTTGATATATTAGATTTATGGTTCTCATCCAAATTTATAAAATTTGATACCATTTACTTGTTTTATACTACATACACCATTCTTGCTTGCTTTTAAATTTAGTGAATATTGAGGGCAGAAGATAGGTAGTGCCCACCTGAGTTTGTGGAGCTCAAAGTGGAGAAGGTTTTAAGACCTTGTTGAATGTTACTTCTCCTTGTTGAATCAGTGCATGGGTCTATAGAGGAATGTGCCCGAGTTGGAGGTATAAGAGGATCAACAAGAAAAAGAACTAAAAAATATGGCGACTCTGCTAGGGAACTAAAAGATAAGTGTATTTCATAAGTTTCCTTAAATATTTGCAAAATTTTAAAGGTGAAGTCTCATATTTGAATATCCCAAGTTTCTTTGGGTGACGACTCCGAATTTGGTTGACTAGTGTTTCAGTTTGAGATTACAATTATATTTGAAGTCTTGATTGTTTAAGATATAAGAAATATGAGAAACACTTGAACATATATGAAAGAACAACCTAAAGCTGAATTGGAGGGTGGTCTCCCAAAGAGTGCTAAAATAAATTGGCCTAAAAAACAGAGTTCACTAGTGGAAGTTTGTGGATGCCAAAGGCTTAAAGTGTGGGCCAGACCTTGGGTGCTGTCCCAGAGGGAAGTGATCCTTCTCCTGTGAGTACTGAATCTTATGGTTTGGGATTCTTTGACAACATGTTTGATACTCCCATCCAAGAAGACATATCTCAACAAAAGGTTGTAACTCAGGTTCAGTATAGAAAAGATAATGAAAAGAAAAAAAAAATAGAGATTTGAGACCTATAAATTTTTCAAATTTAGAAAATTCTTTCCAAGGTACAAGAAATAACCCTTTTTTATAGGATGATCCTTATGAACAAGAAATAAATCAAAGGGAGATAGATCTTATAAATCTTGAGGATTCTCCAAATTTTGATATTACTTTACCTAATCTTGATCAAATTTTTGGAAATAATGATGCCTTGAGAAGACAAATACAAGAACAAATGATATTAAGGAAAAGATTAGAAAAGAAGGAGGAAGAAGTCATGGCAACTGTGGTTGAGAATGAGGACTTACAAAGAAGGCTAGCTCAACTCAAGTTGATGAATCAAGGTTTTGATCAGAATTATAAGGGTTTAAATAAGGAGATTTTTGGTGATATAGATGCCAAGAAGGAGTGCATGGATAAGGAGAGATATTTAAATAAAATTCAATTGGAGCAAGATCCCGTGATCAGACAAATTGTTTATTGGGAAAATGAAAGGAATTCAAGGCCTCATGCTTCTTTACAAGATCCTCCTCTAGTTGGTACAAGTAACCTTACATTAGAAAGGTAAACATAAGGTTATTGGTATACAAATTAATGAGCACAAAGATACAGTGAAGGCATCTTAGGGTATGTCTTTACTTGACATAGAGCTAGAAAAATCTAGAAAAGTAAAAGATGATATTGCCAAACTGTTGGAAAAGGATGAATTAGATGCTGCTACTGCAGAAATGAAGAAGAAGATTGCCTTCATTCAGTCTACTACGAATCTTAAGGAAAATAATACTACTGCTAATACTCAAGGTAGTCATGGATTAGGTTCTAAGGTGCAAAAAAAAAATTTTAATACTAATGCCACGGGATCTAGTTCATTTTAGGGTACTGCAAATCAAGGCCATGGTTTTGGTACAAGTGGCCAAAATTTGGGGGGTGGTTTTCAGAGAAGACCCATGCATTTTGAGACATAAACAATTATATTTTGATGGTATTCCACACCAGCCAAATGTCTTCCCAAATGAAATAAGGGATATAATCCCTAAATTTAGTGGAAATAATGTAATAACTGGTGAAGAGAACCTAAAGGTTTTCTTTGACAAAATGTATGACTATGAAATAGAGCATGTAGATATTGTTATGAAGCTATTTGTACAATCCTTAATTGAAGATGCTAGAGATTGGTACCATGGCCTTGCTACTGGAAACATTAGTTCACGGGATGAATTTACACAATATTTTAAAGAACAATATGGTGATCAGGTAAATTCTAGTTATATGTTGAATGAGTTCAATAACATCAAGAAGTTTCAAAATGAATATGTAACTGAATTCAATAGAAAATTCTAGAAGGCCATGCATAGATATTTCAAGTGCCGAGGTTAGATGAAAATCAATGTCTTACTACATATTGCAATGCACTGGATGGTAAGATTTCCTATCTTGTAAGGGATAAGAATCCAATTAATTTAAGGGATGCTTGCAAAATGGTAGTTAATATAGAAAGTAATAGAAGGGCATCAGGTAGACTTGGGAAGAGAGATGACAGTAGGTTATGGAAAGACCCCAAGGGTCAATCTAATAGATTTCCCAAGGAAGAAGGTAAAATTGATGGAGTTGACAAACTAGTCATTGCTATCAAGGACCTTACTGCTAAGGTAGACAAGAATGAGAGAGGCTTTCAGAATAACAGACAAAAAAATTAGACATGCCCTATAAAAAAAGTTGGAAGGATGGTAAACCTCTATCAGAGGGACCAAGTAATATAAAAAATAAAGGTACTCTTGATCCTTTGAAGTGAAATAATGTACACAATGTAGAGAAATCTTCTTGGTGTATACCTTGCAATATGCCGCATTCTCCTTTTGAATGTGTGGTTGCACAAGCTTTGGCAGGGTCTACTTAGAATGAGGATGAAAAAAGTGATCAAGAGGAGGAGAGACCTAAAGTTAATATGTTCATCACATATGCTGAAGAAAAGGTGATGATACATATGATGTTATGAATTATACTATAAATGTTGTTAGTGCAAAAGATGAACATGTTCAGTTAAGAAACGTGTGATGAAGAGGTGAGGTCTCTCACTGTTGCTGCAATTGCTCAGGCTAGGAGTGCTTACAAGTTAAGAAATAGAAGAGTGGTTAAGGATCATGGAAAGCCTGGTTCATTGTTTATAAAAGAAGGTTCTCTTGAACCCCCAATTCAAAACAAGGATAATGTTCAAGACATAAGAAAAGGTACCCCCATTGTTGATCAAGGAATAGAGAAATCCAAGGAGAGCAAGGGTAATGCTTCTAGTGGGGATGTATTAGGTTTTTCTTCTTTTGACATGAAGAATACACTATCTCAAATGAAGGTGTCAGTACCTTTGGTTGAGATTCTGAAAATAAAGGAGCACAGAGAGGCTGCTTTCTCTTTTCTCAAAGGTATAACTGATGATACTGTTGTTAGTAATAACCAAGAGGGGGGGGGTGAATCAGTGACCTCAAAAATATTCCAATAATGAACCCAAAAACTTAGTACCACAATATTAAGCCTCTAGTTATCTTCAGTCCTATAAGATGAATGCCTCCAAATACTTTTATCAAATTACTCCTGCTCAAAATGCTTTGTAAAACCTTCTACTTTATGTTTACCGAATAACAGTCTATTAATTTATCGAAAGACAATAAATTATCTAGAGTATACCGATAAATCCAATTAAGTTATGTGTAATGCAAAATGCTAAATTATGACTCATAAACACATTGACACATGGATTTTTAACGTGGAAACCCTGTTAAGGGAAAAACCACTTGGGACCGGTAACCCAAAATTTTTACTCTTCTGAAGTGAGCTCAGTGAAGAACCAACTTTGTTAAAGGTTACAAACACACTGTTAGGTGTGACATTGTTAGAGGATTTAAAAGTTTAGTCTGTCACTTGATATCGGGCATCTCAATGCTACCTTCCTTGATCAAACACTCACTTGGCCTGTCAATAGGTATTTGGCATCTCATGCTATCTTCATGATCAAAATTTTTGATACTCCTATGGATGTATCTCAATATAGAAAGGATATTTAAATCCCACTTAGTTAAGAGACTTTCTGAATCAATGGTTAAACTAAAATAGTATGATCTATTCACATATACAACTTATACTTGCAGATTTTCAAATATATTGTAATCTCATAAAACTATTCTGATCAATATATCTTGGTTTATACCTTTGATCCACTTTGATTATGCTCGGTGATGCTGTGCTTTGTTTCTCGGTGTCCATAGAAAACTTTAGCTCTTTCCTCAGCTTGTTGATCCGGACTATATGAAGTTGCTCTTCATCAGTTTCTCTTCAGCATCCTCTTTTCACTCATTCACCCACCACTCCAATTCGTAATGAATTGAGTTGTATCTTTATAGACATGATATCACCATTGTTAGGTTCTTGATCTTCTTGATCTTGGCATGATCCACAATTCTTGCCAATTAGATTTAAAGCAAAAATCCTATTTTATCTTGCTGAGATCTTCTTGCCAACTGGACAAAACAAATTTAAATCCATTACTTATCTCTGGCTTTATCTTGGTGATGAAAACAAAGGTAACTAACAGTTAAGTCTATATTTAGCTCTTCCATCTAGATATTTTGTTTTTTTGAACTCAAGTTAGTTTCAGTGTTTAACTATTTGATAGCTTCGGTTAACACTCTAGTTCTCCTTGGGCTTCTCCGTTGGTTTACACTATGTTTCTGGCTGTCGGTTATGCTTGTGATTATACTCATTAGTGTTCTTTCTCGGGCATCACTATGACTTGACTTTCGGTGATCTTTTTTTGTCGGTGTCCACTAACCGTCGGTGTTTGAAGTCACATTGTAAATACTTGTCTTTTATACATTACTGAAAGCATAATTTTTTTCTCTTTGATTCTCTGAAGTCTTTGACACTTTGATTATAACAGATTAGATTATACCAAGTTGACATCAATGAAAATACAATCCATTAACTGATTTAATGTCTTGCATTATCCTTCTGGATTTCGGTGATCAAGTTAACATCTTCAAACATTCAATGAGTTACATGTCATCAACTATTCTTACTACCACAGTTAAGAAAAAAGGAGAAATTGAGGAGGATCCTAGAATTTATGTAGGAAACATTATTACTCAAGAGCCCTCTCAAATATATCTATTTTATGTGACATTGCTGGTGAATGCCCAATTAATAAGAAACTGTATGAGAGATTGAGGTGCAACAACAAATGTAACGCCTTATGGTGTTTTGAAAGAATTGGGCTTAAAAGTTGATACATGTTTTGGAAGATGTTTTTCTATGGATAATAGAGAGGTACCCATGGCAGGAACCTTAATAGGTATTGAAGTGAAGATTTCTTTTTTTCCTGAGGCTACATTCAAGATGGATGTTGTTGTGGTTGATACACCGCCACATTATGGTATGTTACTATCTAGACAGTGGGCAACAACAGTTGGAGGACATTTGCAATTGGACCTATCATATGCTACAATCCCTATAAATGGGAGTGATGTAAAATTGTATAGGGAGCCACGTGCTCCAGTGATAATTGAAAAGAGGGATCCCAAGGTGCTCACTTTTTTGTGAATGTTGACATGGAAAGTTGTAGGATTGAGCAAGAGGGGTCCAAAGTTGAAAATCAAGACCTAATTGTGAAGGAGTCACAATCCCATCAAAATGAGATATGGAAGATGTACTTTGATGGTGCATGCCCCATGGAAGGATCTAGAGATGGTATTATTTTTATATCTCCATCAGGTACTACATTTAAATATTCTTTCCTCTTAGCTTTTCAATGCACAAATGACACTGCAAAATATGAGGCATTGTTATTAGGCTTAGAGGTTGCAATAAAGCATGGCATAAAGTTGTTAAGAGTATTTGGGGACTCTAAGTTAGCTATCTCCCAAATTATATCCTTTTATGCTGCTAAAAATGATAGATTGAAATTATACAAACATGCAGTATGGGATAAAATTGGGTTTTTTGATGCTTTCCAAATAGAGTGGATAGAAAGATCCAAGAACATTATGGCTGATTTCTTAGCAAATGTATCCATAAAGAATAATGATATAACTTTGGTTGGGATTTCGGCTATTGAGACCAAGGCCAGGCCTGCGATTCTGGATAATGTATACAACTGACAAGTTTTTGAGGATGATAGGGATATTCTCAGGTTCATTCAATGTATGGATGATTATGAGGGACAAAGAATCGACTGTGATTCTTTGGTTGAAATCATAGATGAAAAACAAACTATTTTTGGGACTGAGGTTGTTCAATTGCCAACAAATGTCATACCTAAGGGTTTAGTTCAACTTGAGGGCATCGTTAGTGACAGTGACAGTCACTTTCTTAAGAGACCTGATGTAAAATGGACAACGTTGAAGGGGTAAATTTAGGGTTAGAGGCAGTCCCTAAAATGGTATACATAGTAATGTTAGAAACACTGAGAGGGGGGGGGGTGAATCAGTGTTTGTCTATTTATTATATTTTAGAAAATTAAACTTAAATCAAACATACATCAAATGAAGCTCAATACAAGAACACATAACACATGATATGATTACGGGGAAACCTTGATCAGAGGAAAACCCTGATGGGAATTAGTACCCATAAATATTGTACTAGTATAATGAACCTGTTAAAGTTCCTTTGCCCTGTTAGAAGAAGTATTTACAATGAAAGTATAATGACCCTATTAGGAGTCTTTACAAAACCCTGTTAAAGGTATATGGCTCACTGCTCAATAGGATGAAGGCTACAACCTTCTGATAGTTGATATATAGTATATCAAAAGTGAACTACTATGATGACACTGCTGTCTGATCAGTTCCATGTATGCGCTGATGCTCTTACTCTCTTAAAGGGATTTATCTCATACTGACTTCATTATACTACTCTTCTATATCTTTCTCATGCATATATTTTGACACTTGTAACATAACTTTACATTGCATACTTATATGTTCATGTTCAAATAGACGTGACCCAAAACAAGACTTATGGTCGGCCCTAAAACATAATATACAATGATTCCAAAATAATTGGCTTAAGCATGTTTACAACATTACTAGTTACATCATTAAAAACATACTATCATAGGTGCTTGGCCTTTACATAACAAAATAATATACGCTGATCAAAACACTAGTCGACTTTCATGCTCTGTCTTGTAGATTGCTGGTGCACTAATCTATCTATAACTTATCCGTACTATCATGCCATACCATGCATGTCCTTAGTATGTACATGAAACATAGAACATATATCTAAACACACATACTCTGATTTAGTCTCTCGCATGTGTGCTGATCGCTGTATAACTCTGTCTGTCCTATTTTCCATACTTAGTCATTTTATCTTCTAAGTTATCTTTGACAGAAAATTAATATGAATTTGTTGCCATGATGACAACACAAAATAAGTCATGCATCCTCAGGAAGTCAACTTGCCAACAATCTCCCCCTTTGTCATTTATGGCAACAAAGGAATGTGGCCAAGTTTCTCAAAGTGACTTAATCACAAAAAACTGTCTATCATAGCATCTTTTAATATATACATATACTGCTCCCCATATATACACATTCTCTATTACTCCCCGTTTGACATTAATGACAAAGGTGTCCAAAACTTGTAAGTCTTCTAGATACTTACTCCATGTAAACATCTGGGTACACAATCTGAAGAGATTGGATCTCTTTCTGCCAGAATACCTTCATTGCATCAACTATCTGAAGATGTGCGCATAAGGCAAATGTCTGCTTCACCATATTTACCAAATCCATGTAGGGACCTTGATCATATGTCACAATGGTGGCATCAATCTATTTGATGTTCTCATTTAGAACTGCTAGAGAGGGCGCAAGTGCATTTCTCAATTGAGTTTTTCTAACTCTTATCTTACTGATCTCCAACTTAGCCTTTTCAATCTTGTCCAACTGACCTTGATAGACATTGTTACAGATGTTCATGTCTTACATGGATGTCTCAACTAATTTTCTAATACTGTACACCATGATCTCTGCCTCTTCTATCTTTTTGATATGTTTAGAGGTGAACTTTACTCTGTCCATGCAGTTTGCTATAACTTTCTTACCTTTGGCTGCCAATTATTTCAATATAGATTGCCCAATATTTAAAGATTTTAAGTCTAAGGTAAAATTCTTTACCAATTCATTCAATCTCTCCTTTTTATACTCATCTTCTTCAATTCTAGTAGCAGAGTCTACTAGATCTGTAAAGTGTGCTTTGAAGCTTGTTAGAATGCTGTCGACATCTTCAACTGATTGAATTTTGGCTACTTTCTTGTCTGCAGGCCCTAGATCATTCAAGATGTGTACTGATTCCAAGAAAAGAGGGTTCCTCATAACCTATTTTTCTTTGGCTTTTTCCATAGCTAGAACGCTAATCTTCATTAAGTCCTCTTCTCCCCACGCATCTAGACTTGCTGAGTCAAGAGTTAACCTTGACAACAATGAAGTAGATGGTAAAGTGGATGGAGTGAATATAGTATTTTGACTCGTATCCATGCATTCAATCTTTAATGGTATCTCCTTGACTGGTGTCTCATTATCTTGAGTATCTTTCTCTTTATTCAAGTCTATTGGATCATTGGAGGGAACTTCATCTTGTTGTATAGATGTATCATCAACGCACATCTCTTTAGTGCTTACAAATTCTTTATCAAATTTGTCTGTCATTGTCAGATGATGTCATTTATATCTTGATATTATCAACCACTATAGTATCTTCTGAGTCTTTTTCTATATCAGAAGTTATTGACACTGAGGGCGCTAAAACCTGTGGACTTGTCATAGGTGCATTTTGAATCACTGGTTCTATAACCTGTTTGGGAGGAGCTGGAGTTACCTTAGTTGTAGGCGCCATTGATGGATACACGTGTCTATCCATAAAAAATTGTGCAAATGCCTTTTTAGTTTCTTTTTCTATCTTCTTATACTGTTTGTTCATAATCTGAAGAGTACTTGTCTTGGTTCTGAGATGAGGCTTGACTAGATCTAATAGAATTGCCTTCTCATCATGTGAGCATACAGGGAGAATATTATCCAATGTTTCTTCTCTTATCCTCATGTCTTCCTCAATTGCATATCTCTTCATTATTTCCAGTATGTTCCATAACTTATCAGGTATCACTGTCTTAAGTTCAAGAACTGACTTCTTAAAATTAATCATGTGAGAGATGATCATAGAATGTATCTCAGTTTTATCAATCTCT
>MU225240.1:12728785-12750932 GCA_018584345.1 Thuja plicata
GAGGATGTGTGATAGACATATCATCTTGCTCTGAAAATGAAAGACAATGAGGGGCTATGAGATGTCCTACCATGTTCTGAAATTTGTCTTCCTCCAAGTTTATAGGAACGGTGGTCTCAACCAAGGCTTTTTCCAAGAGATCACCTTGTGATTAGGAGATAATTTGAACAATTCCAAAATTGATATTTGTGCTGGAGTCTTTTGTAATTGATCCACCAAACTATAGAGCTTTGTTGTGGGTGGTGTTTGTTTAGCCAAAATAGATGGTGTTTTAGGGCCAATAGTAATAGGAGTACCCCCTTGTAGGGTAACCTTTGAGGCTTGCCCCCTTGTGATGGAATTAAAATAATCTTGAATAGGTTTCTCTTTTACTACCACAACATTGATAGTATTGTCATAAGTATGAGAAAAGTTAACATTATTATTGCCTCTTGCATTATTACCATTGTTTCCTCCATTATTCGAATTGGAAGATTCTCCTTTTTCATGTTTATAAAAAGGTGGTTTAAAGGCCGTGTGATCTTCATTAGTTTGAGGGCCTTCTAATTTTATCACACCATTGTCCATGAGATCTTGTACCACATGCTTAAGACGCATGTAATCATTTGTCTTATGTCCCCAATTTCTATGGTACTCACAATGGTTAGTCTCACTCCACCAATTTGGCTTCATTTGAGGTTCATATGGTTGAGCCCTTGGTAAGTCAATAAGTTTATTTTAAATAAGTGTCCTTAATGAATTATCCAATGGTTCACCCAAATTAGTGAATGTCCTTTTGGGTGTAGGTGCAAAGAAAGATTTAGGCTTGTAAGCCCCTTGATTATTCCCAAAGTTGTTATTAGTGTTGTTGTTAAAGGGAACTTTGGGTGCTTGATTCAAATTATTGACTTGAACTGAATTTTGAGTGAGATTGAAAGGGGTGGCCTTTAAAGTGTTAGCCTCTACCACTCTATCATTAACCACTCCTTTATTTCTGTTATTCCTCATCCAAAATAGGTTGTTGTTGTTATCCTTGTAAAGCTTAATTTCTCCACTTTTTACCAATACATCTTCTGTTGTCACCCCATTATCAATTAGGTCTTGAAATGACCTAGGACATTGTAGCCTTAATCCATGGTTCATTTCATTATTCAAGCTATTTACAAAAATATCCATCTCCTTTTTGGGTACACTTCAAGGGTATCTAGCAAATACTACTCTCCATTGTTGTAGGAAAAGTAGGAATCCCTCTACTTATCTTTGTTTGGTGTTACATAAATTAAGCATTGTAACCTCATATTTGATGTTATAGGAATAATGAGTTACAAACTTAGAGGCCAATTCTTCAAAGGTTCGAATGCCGGAGGGTAACTTTGAAAACCACTCCATTGCCATACCTCCCAAACTTCTAGGGAATAACCTCATTAGGTAAGTTGTGTCATGCATGGACTCTAAACTTAAGGCACAAAATTCCCTTAAGTGATCTTGGGGATCAGTTATTCCTATATTTTTCATATTTAGGAAAGATAGCATTTTTTGGAAATGGAACCATGATTAGTGATTTATCAAAGGGAAATGGACACAAAGCCTCAATAGAAAAGGGTTTAGGAACCCCACTTTGTTTCATCATGTCCAATTGTATTTGGAAAAGCTGGAATTTCTTGTTCATGATGTCAATGGGGTTAGCCTCATCTTCTTTTTGTTTAAGTTTTTTGACATCATAGTCATGTGGAAGTTTGAGACCCGTTTGTGCTAGGTCTAAAAAGTAATTTTCCTTATCTTTTTCCAACACTTTTTCTATAAGCTTCGTGAAGAAAGGACTTTACATAGCTTCATTGAACTTCTCATCAGTGGCTTCTTCATCATTAGGGTCAATATTTCCCCCATTGTTATTATTGTTCAACCCTTGGTTGTTAGGGTCAATGTTAGCTCCTCCAAGATTATTGTTGTTTAATCCTTGGTTATTAGGGTTATTGTTTGCTCCTCCATTGGTATTATTATTGGATCCTTGGTTGTTAGGGTCAGCATTTCCCCCTCCATTATTTCTAGCATCCTTATTAAAATTATTGATTTGGTTGGGATGCATGTTGCCAAATGGAAAGGACATTGTTGGTTCTGTTTCCTTGATAGGTTCTTGTAAAGGTCTTAAAGAACTAAAAGGATCACCTAAAAAAGGACACTCTTGCCTTAGATAAGATTCATCTAGTTGTAGGGTAGCCTTAATGTAATGAGATCACGTAAAATCTGACATTAACATAAATCAAATGAAGATCCTAGGCTTTTATCTCACTTAAGTGAACATCCGTGGATGATTTGTAAAATGTCCAATAATGACAGATTCTGATCCAGTTGAGTATACATAGAGGTAAAATGTTCAAAAGGGTATCCAAAAATGTAATTTTATTGTTTTCAAAAAATTAGTATATATCCACTATTTTCCCTTCTTTTTTTCTGGGCAGCTCTTGCCTGTGTGTAGGCGGCCTTTAACTGTTGATACACGGTCACTAAAATTCCTTTACATGACACTCTGCAGTTAGCAGGTGATGTTAGCTTGTTGATAGGTAGTTTTAAAATTTTGACACGTGACACTTGCCAGTGGCTTATGCAACTATTGAATGTTTACAAGCGGTGTTTTAAAGTTGCAGGTGGCCCAGGATTGTTTGTAAGTGGCCCTGAATTGTTGGTATGCGGCTCTTTGATGATCAAAGTTGAAATTGTCAATTTTTTTGTTATTTTTTGGATTTAAAAATTTAAAAGTTTTGATCAGACTTGTTAAAAAGGAATCTTGTGTGAAAATAGAGTACAATCTCAACACACACATCAAAATTGTACCATATCCCTAAAACAACACTAAAAGTGTATGTTCTCCGATGTTTTTACGGGTATACACAAGAATTTCTTCCAAATAATCTACCTAGAGTCAAACAATTTTGGATTTTAACAATGGCTCTAAAAAGCTAGGTTTGCTATTTTAACAAGGTTTTAAATCACCTCCATTCTAAATCTTTCCAAGTTCCTTTACCCCCTTGCGGGCTTCCCACATGCATGAAAGTATGATTTTGTGCAATCCCGAAGAACTACTCGAGGAAGTGAGGATGACTTGCACAAGGTTTAGTCACTTTTTGATTAAGGTAAAGTACATTTTATTTATAGTGGGTCGGATGATATCATGAAAAAAATGATTGTCTCCCACTTTGGGTCATTCCCTCTCATCACCTTTGTAAAAGAATTCTTGGGAGGTAGGCCCTCTAAAGCTCTAAATTAATCTAGCATGCATAGAAACAAGAAATCAAATTTGGTTCAACAAGTTTGGGAATTTGATTCACTCAAAGAGTGAAGAGCATATCCTTATTGTTGTTCCTTATTCAAAAAACCTCAAGCAAGTTTGTTCTTTTTCAACCCCTTGACAAGGGGGTTCTTAAAAATGAAGTGTTTGGTTAATTTCTTATCCCTCTTTTTTTACCAAATTGAATTTGCACGTTTGGATTTTTGATTCACTTCAAAAAGTGAAGAGCATATGCCTAATGCTTGTTCAATTTGGACAAAATAAGAGTTTTCTAATTAAACTAGATTGAAATGAAAAGCCAAAATTTAAGCAAATGCAAACTTGATTAGAGAAATACCTTGTTTTTGAAGCTAGCAAAGGCTAGGCGCATTTTTGATATATTTGATTTTTTTTGTAACTCACATAGTGGCGATCGTTCCCACTCTGACTCCTCCAACAAGTTAGTCAACACAATCGAAACAAAGTGAAGAAAAACTTGGAAATTAAATTGACAATTCACTCCTAAGATCTTTTAATCAAATTTTTCCAAATCAAGCTTAAAGAACTAGAAATGAAAATCACTCAAAGAGTGGGGAATTTTCTTTTATATGCAAAGAAAAATTTAATGTAATGATCATATAATTTTTATTCCTCTTTTAAACTTTCTAAAATGTTTGAAGCATGAATTTATTTTCAAAGTTTGTTTTGAGATCTTACCTCTTTGCTAGGTCTTGTAACTCTTTTCTCTGGCTTCTGCACTTTCAGATGACTTTTCATCTGCAGCAATGAAAAACATAGAGGATTAAAACAGTGAGTAAATCATTAAAAACTTGATTCAAAGAAAAAAGATCTATGCGACATTTAACAACCAATACTCGGCTTTCAACTATTAACAAGCATTAATTAAAACTTTGAAAGCAACTTTTAAATGTTAAGAAGTGGCTCTGGAAACTCCACAGGTAGCCAAAGAAAAACCACAAGCGGCACAGGAAGTGAAAAGTGTGGTCAAATGTTGATAGCAAGAGGCTCTTGGAAGTTCAGAGGTGGTCTTTAATTGCTGATAGGTGGTGCTTTATAGATCCAAGCGACACACTTTGATTCACATGCGGCTTAAGAATAAAAGACAGAATAGAAAATTTCTACACACGGCACTTTACTGCTCATAGGTGGCTCTTCTCCCATTTTCTGCAAAATAACAAGAAAATGATGCAAAAAACACAAAATTTAAGATAAAAATGTGAGAAATGAGGCTTTAAGCCCCATGGTGGGCGCCATTTGTGTGTGTGAGATTGCACCTTCATTAAATTAGGATCAATAACAACAATTCTATGGAAAGAAAAATCAATTTAATCTAATAATTGCAATTAAATCCATGACATCTCATGGTTCCCTATCTAAGCTTTGTTAAGAGAGCTCTCAGCCTTAATCTCTCTCAAGGACAATCCTAGAATGAGAAATTGATAATAAACATGCTCAAATATAGCTCAATTCTCTCAAATGATGTGTGATTCTAATTCAAATGCTCACGATTCATGCTCTCAAATCAACAATTGCTTCTCAAAATGATCAAGATGCTATGAAAATGCTCAATTTCTATCAATTTCTCTCAAATTGCCTATAATAAGGATGCATTGCTCTTGAATTTCTAGGATATCAAATTCATAGAAAATGGCTTGGGGTAGGGGGTAGAGTGAATTAACCATGGGTTAATCCTTGGTTGATTTTGATCCCTCAAATGGTTTCAAATGAGGGGACCATTTAAATGGTTGTCCTCAAGGGGTGGGACAAGAAGAGAAGATCCTCAACTCTCATTGGTTGATCAATTTGAGTTGAAAGAAATTAAGAATTATTTAATTCAATCATTTAATTAATTTAGCCATGTAAGGGTGAATGGGTTGGATTTGATTTTTGATTTAAAACTATACAATTAATTGATTAAAATCAATTATATAATTTGATTGATCCCTTTTAGGCTTTAATTTAATTATTTGATTACATGATTATTTAATCCTTTGATTTTAATTGATTTTGTCCAATTTTCTTGATAAATGTCCATTTAATTTGATTTTAATCCATTTTAATGCATTTTGATGAGATTTAGGGCAATTAGCTGAGATTTGCAGATTTGGATGATTAAGAGACACTTGGTCAATTTTAGGTGTCTACAGGCATATAGTGTCCAAAGAGGGAGTGAGAATAGATCTAGAGAGGATTGAGGCCATTAATATGTTGAATCCCCCAAGAATATCAAAGGGGTGAAATCTTTCTTAGGAAAAATAAATTTTGTAAGAAGGTTTATAATAAATTGTGCATAAATTGTAAAACCTATTGCCAAGATGCTAAAGAAAGGTGTTAAATATGATTGGAATCAAGAAGCTCAAAAATCTTTTGAGAGGATTAAGTTGGCTATTCAGGAAGCACCAGTCTTAAAGTCTTCTAATTATGAATTTCCATTTTCTCTTTTCTCATTTGCCTTATTCCATACCATTGGTGCAGTGCTACTACAAAAGACAAGGAGGGATTTGAACATCCAATTGCATTTTTTAGGAAGTCCTTGTAGGCAACATAATCAAATTATGAAATCATGGAAAATAAAGATTATGCCTTAGTTAAAGAAGTGAAGGCTTTTAGGCCTTATTTAGTATGTGCTAAGGTGGTTTTCTATGTACCTCATGGTGCTATTAAGGATATATTGTCACAAAATGAGGTTACTGGCAAGAGGTGCAGATGGATAAAAAAAATACAAGAGTTTGATCTAGAGATCCAAATTACCAAATTGGTTAGAGGCTTGGGGTTGGCAAAGCCCATGATAAATACAAGCATGGAGCTTACCCAAGAGAACAATGTGCAAACAGATGAAATGCCAGCTAGCATTGAGATGCAAAAATGGTATACTAATATTATTTATTTTTTAAAGAACACTAAGTGTCCTGAGGACATACAGAAAATTGAAGAAGGGCTCTCAGACTAAAAGCTCAAAAGTATGTGTTGATTCAAGGAGACTTATATTGGAAAAATAGAGATGAAATTCTCTTGTTTTGTGTGGATAAAGCTCAGTCTGAGAAGGTGTTAAAAGAGACACATAGTGGTGTTTGTGGAGGCCACTATTCAACAAAGACAACTACACATAAAATACTTAGGGATAGGTTTTATTGGCCTTGTTTGTTCAAGGATACTCATCACTTTATGTACAAGAGCGAGGCTTGTCAAAGGTTTTCAAAGAAACTAGTCTATTCAGGGTCTTTTCCTTTGAATCCAATTTCATTTGAAGTCCCTTTTTCCCAATGGGACATTGATTTTATTGGAAAATTCTCAGAGAAGTCTAGTGGGGGTCACAGTTGGATCCTTGCTGCCATTGACTATTTTACGAAATGGGTTGAGGCTGTACCAACCAAAAGGGTAACCAGTAAGGTGGTCATTGATTTTCTGATTGATAATATCTTTACCAGATTTGGTGTGCCAACTAAGCTAGTTATGGATAATACCATGTTTTTTAGGTATGAGGAATTCAAGGAATTTTGTGATCAGTATGGTATTGTGGTTCATATTCTTCCCCATATCATCCATAGGCAGAATCCAATAGAAAGAGCATTATGAGAATTATAAAAAGGACATTAGAAAAGAATAAAATGTCTTTGAATTCAAAGCTTAAGTTAGCTTTGTGGGCTGATAGGATAAAGTAAAAAAAGATATAGGTTTTTCCCCTTTTGAATTAGTTTATGGAACACAAGATAAATTACCATTGAATAATTTGTTGCCTATATTCTACAAATTTATCCAAGATGAGGACATAGAAATAAAGGTTCTAATGAAAAATAGGATGTTGCAATTGGTAGAGTTGGATGAGATAAAAAATGAAGCACAAATGCAAGATCAAAAGATCCAACAACAGTTCAAGTATTTATTTGACAAGACAGCACCAGAAAGAAAATTTCATGTGAATGACATGGTGCTCCAGTGGAATGCAAGGTTAGAAATAAAAGAAAGCATGAAAAATTTGAATCCTTATGGACAGGACCATTTGTTGTACATAATCTACACAGAAAAGATTCCTATTTCTTGCAAAGTCCTATAGGTGAAATGCAGTATCTGCCTATGCATGGGCAGTTTTTGAAGCCATTTTTCTCATAAATTCTTTGATCATTTACAATAATGTGAATATTGTATATATTCTTGTTTGTCAAGCTTTTTGGAGTTTTTCATTTTGATTTTTGTCTGCATCCCAGAGTGCTGGTATCTAGTGTCGAACTTACATTCAACCTTCCTCAATCGGAGCCTCTGTTAGGACTCAAAGTTGCTTTTCTCTTGGGCCCTATTTTTGCAAGGTTTTTAGCCTAGTCCTCAATCCATTTTTCAAGGTTTTCTATCCCTTGGTGCAAATTCTAGTGAAAAACCTAAACCCTCAAAGGCTTGTTATATTTCTGAGTTAGTTTTTGAAGTCACTTAAGTTTTATAAGCCCATGTGTTCTAATTAATGTTGTCGAGCAGGGCCACTTTATTACTTAAGTCCTTAGGTTTTATGTGTCTAAGTCTTGGCAGGGTTTAAATTTTTCCTAAGTTCTTATGTCCCTGATATGCTTTATGTTTTATCATCTTCCGAGCAAGTTGAAGTCAATCCTACAGGGGGCACTTTCCCTCAATTGTAAAGATGAAGTTCTTTATTCATCAAGGAATCACACCGATATGCTGTGTGTCTTTTCTCATATCATGGGGCTTGTAAGCAATGAGTTAAAGCTCAAGAAAGTTTTTTTTCATCCCATGGTTTTCGCATTGCATTAAAAAAAAGGTGATCTTTTTTTAACCATTAAGGCATTGTGCCTGTTTGACATCTGTCATGGTGGGTTTGAGCTATGACAAAGTCAGAGATAAAAGGTAATGATTGTGCAGATCTGAGTTGATCCTGTGATCAATGATTTTGCTCAAAGATAAGACGTACGATAGATAATGATTAAGGCATTACACCTGATCGCCAAATGTAAAGTTGTCGAGGCTAAGGATGGGTTAAAGATAAGTCAAGTTTGATTTCATCCAATGGTTGGCACATTTCCTCAAAGAGAAAATGATCTAAGTTTAATGTCTGAGGCATTACACCTAGGTGACACATGCCCTTCCAAGATCGAGGCTAGTCAAGTGTTCAGGGATTTGATCCAATGGTTATCTTGTAATCTTGCAATGTTCACGGTCAATTATCTAACATCTGAAGATTGAGCGACAAAGATAAGACTTGATATTTTATGCCGTCGCTAAATCTCATAAGGTTGTGGTTAAGTTTTGAAAGATCTGGAGATTCAATGAGGACCGTTGATGCTAGACAAGATCATGGGTTATCACTGAGTCTCATGAGCTAATCCAAGTTAAGTAATTTATCTGACAATTATGAGATAAGCCTTGTCTCTGAATCTCAAGACCAAACGAGAGTTAAGAATTTCATCTGGCGATTCAGAGATAAAAAGGATTTAGGTGCTCTGGGTTTAAGGCAGGTTAAAGACAAAGGAAAAATGAAAAGTGCATCCTAAGACAAAGGATAGATGATCAAGAGAAAATCTTCAAGGCATCATTCCCATGTGCCACGTGTCCAGATCATATTTTTTTGGAGCTCGGGTAACTTAAAGAAAATCTATGGCTCAATTTTACAGTTAGGAAAGGTTCAAATCTCCATTGTCAATGCCATATTCCACACCACCTATAGCCATTGCATTTGGATATTTGAATATTTAAATTATTTTTTAGAGTTTTTAAGCTATGACACTATTTTCTAGGTTGTTGGTG
Organism: Thuja plicata; assembly: GCA_018584345.1. Lineage (NCBI taxonomy): Eukaryota > Viridiplantae > Streptophyta > Pinopsida > Cupressales > Cupressaceae > Thuja > Thuja plicata. The sequence goes on from MU225240.1 coordinate 12,737,799, forward strand.
CATTACATGGTTTGATATGATCTTTTGGATTGATTTGATGAGGCCGTAGGGTGAGTAAGTGATAGATTTGTTGATATTTTGGGCTTCATAAATGTTCTTGGTGGCGAATTTGAGTTATAATCTGATTTACAAATTTTTTATCCATTGATGCTTCCCTATCTATGTCCACATTGATGTTGGTTTGGATCCTAAGTTGTGGTGGTTGTGTCTTAGGGTTTCCTTTTTCCCTAAGGTGATCAAAACTCATGGGATTATTTTGGGTATATCTAGGGTTTTTGAGTTCATTGGTGAGGATGGCAATTTTATGCCACAAGAAGGATTGTAAGATCTGATTCTCTATGTTTTAGTAGTAATATATGTCTATAACTTCCTGTAATCTATATATTCTGATTGAATTATAATGTCTTTGTTTTGGTTTATTGTATTCATTTGGGTTAGGTGTTAAGGACATTTTAACCGATCACTCTATAAGGTAGAGGGTCTAATTAGTTTAGGGTTTCTTTCAGAGAGAATTAAACATCCTTAAAGCAATTTTAGTGAGTAAAGAACTGAAGTGAATTGGATAATTACATTTACTTTTATGAAGTGTGAATTGAGTATGTAAGGCATAGTCAATTTCAGTGACTTCATACCCACTGTTCGTGTGCCCGAAACTTGAATTTTATTTGAGTTTTGAGAGTTTGGGCATGTTTTAGAAGTGGGTTTTTGATTTTGTCTAATTTTGGAATGTTTGAATTTTGGGTGTTTTTGGTGTCTTGTCATTTTGCGTGCCACCCAGTACTTTTATATCGCCTTGTTGGATTGATTTGAATTATGTTTTTAGTAGCCTAATTTACAAGGAGTAGGATCATGGAGTTGGAATGGATAGAGGACATTCCAAGTATTTTTATATCACGAACTGAAAGTTCTATGTCAAGTTTATTTCCTGGATTTTGCTTTTTGCCAGAATTTGTGTAATTGGTTCCTTTTGGTTTCCATTCGGTTGTGTTCTTTGAGTGTGTTTTGGATTTTATTATCTTGTTATATTTATTGGATCTATTCCCTTGCATATTTTTGTTTCATTATTTATGTGGTGTTGGTTGTGCCCACCCATGTGCACATGAGTGTGTCTATGGTGAGATCTTGCGAGACCTGAACTCCTGGATATAGGACAATTGAGTATTTGATCATTAGGGGTTGGGTTGGGAAATTTCATCACCTTGTGGAACTTTTCATATGAAAATAAAAGGGTATGTATAGGTAGACGTGTGGAGTGGCTTCTCACGGTTATCACAGCCCAGAAGTGGCCGACAAGGTAATGTGAAGATGTTTTAATAAAGTGGTAACCAAATAAGCACATTTATAATAAAACTTAATGTAAGATAAGAGAACACCTGTACAGTAGCTAAGCGTCCTGAGGGAGCTAATGTGAGGGTGTGGTGTCTGTACGGTAGCCAGTCTCTTAGGCAAGATGGTGCGAGGACATAGTATGAGGCCTCCTGAGGGAGTTGAGTTACCATACCATATACCTCTTGGGCTACTACGAGCGAAGTGATGATACTCCACTAGAGTCCCTACATACTATCCTATAGTGTGTTCTGAGTAGTGATTGGAATATTGCATTGGCATTCATGATCATACATGTACTTTGAGTCATTCATTAGTTTGCGTGTCTAGCCTCTTGCGTGTGTATGTCTTATGTGAGTGTGGTTAGGTCATTATCTCCATGAGCATGATGGGGTGGGCCTATGGGTTCCATGTGGTTGGGAGGCATTGCTAACCTATACCACTACTAGGAATTGAAGTACAATGATGGTCTACCTCTAGCTACAGTATTGGAGCTTGTTACTCATTTGCTTCTTCTGGATTACTTTTGGTGTTTTATGCAGTTACTTTATGCTTATGTATATGTACTTGATATATACTCTTCTTTTTATAAATTTGATTGTAGTAGTTTTATGTTAGGTGATCTAGATGCTTATATTCTTGTTTTAAATATTATTTTGGTGCTATCGAGTGTCTACCTCCTCGATTTGCCCATTTTTGACACTCCCTAGTGTGGAGTTTACTTTCCGTTTATTGTTTGTGAGGTCCTACCTCGATCATCCATTCAGAGCTGATATTTTTATATCATATTTATCTGGATGATACATTTTCTTTTGATACATTTACGTATTGGACTTTTCATAGTATAGATATCTTATGATGATGTTTAGATGCATTTTTTTTATACATATGATTCTAAGATATTGATGACATGTTTGTACAATTTCCATTTTTATGTTCCTAAATTTGCTATTTGATCATGTGACATGTAAATGTGGATTCAGGTTTCAATTCTGCAAATGATCCATATTGATTTAAGTTAATATGTTAGATAAGTGATTTCCAAGGATTTTGTGATTTATCAGTTATATTAAATAGATGACCTAGTTCTAGAAAGTGATGCATAAATTATGGTTAGATGAATATATTATTATGTATAATATCATGAATGTGTGATTTCTTCCTTGGACTACTGATGCTCTATTCAAGTGTGCAGGTGAATAAACCATGGCTTCAAAAATAAGGAAAAAATATTGGGTTAATGTGAACATCCTTGTGAAGCCAAGGTTAACCTTAAAGAGGGAAATGACCTAATTGTAATGTATTATATGTTGTAAAAGTATTTATGCATGTTTGTAAATTTACTTTCTTCTATTTTTTTATTTCCTTTTAGGCATGCCAAGGTGTAAATGTGATGTGTATTGTAGTGCCAATTGTCACATGTATTGTGAGATGGAATGCCCATGTGTTTGTAAGGATAAGTTTCACCCTAGGTTATTTTTTAGTGTTACCATGTGGAGTTACTTGTCTTGGAAACCCAAAATCTTGAGTGCTATCTTGAAAATTAAAAGGTAAACTCTAAGTGAGTTTTTGAAGGGTTAAATGAGTCCAATAGGGTAGTTAGAGTTAAAAATTTCTATTTCTTTAGATATACCTTGGGTTATGGGGTTTTTTTAATGGTTTTTGTGTTAAAATCTCTTTTATGGACCTTTTAAAGTACCAATCTTGGTTAGCGGCAAAAATTGGGAAGAGAAAAGACCATCTCCTTCTTCAAGATAGTGGAGTCTCTTCCATGCATGAAATTGGACAAGTTTTAGGGAAGAGGACTCATGTCACCTCTCTTCTTGTTGGGAAAGAGGTAAGAGTTGGGGAGAGAGCCTTTTAGGGAAGAATGAGAGGAGAGTTGGGGTTGATTGCCCACTCTCCATTTTTTTGGAGACTTGTAGAATGTGCATAGAAGAAATTGCTAGTAAGAAGAGAAGGAAAGGAGAGATAGGAAGGAAAGGATCATCTCAACCACAATCCATTTTCTAGGAGTAAGGTTGGTACTCCTAAATTTTATGTGAGGATCTTTTTGAAATTTTTGTTTCAATACCTTGTTTAATTTTAGTTATTACAATTTCATGTTGTGTAAATGTTGTTCTTGTGATAGAATGTTTGTGAAAGGAATTAAATTTGTTCTTCTATCTTTTCTATTTTGTGTTGTATTTTTAATGGGAGTGAATGACATATCTCACCCTTGGGAGGGAGGGGAGTCATGGTGGGTGAAGGTCTTAGTTGAGAAACCATGGTAGTGTAGAGTCTCTTCTTGGGAAGAAGAGGGCTGTATCATGGATGTTATGGGCTCCATGTGCCAAATTATCTTATGAATTTTCATGGGGGTGATAAGGGATTATGGATGTGTTTATGGAGCTCTTTGGTTGTAGTAAAAGCCTTGGGAATGCATGAATTTTGTGCATATTTGAGGTACTCTAGTTGGCATTCTCCTACATGGTTGTTCAACCTTCACCCCTAATTAAGTCCATAATGACCCAATTGTGCATAAGCTTGGGAGGGAGTTATATGTTTTGTTTTGAGATTTTTATATGTGTGGTGGTATACTTGTATGTCACCCAACCTCTTCTTGTTTCCCCTAGCTTGGGGGTGGCCTCAAAGAGGCCTAGGATGGGAGGTGAGCTCCCATTATTTGTTCCAAAATTTTGTTTTGCAGATTTTAGCTGTCCCTCTACTTGGAAGGATTTATGTTCAAGATTGGAAATGAGGAAATATTAGTTGATTATATTTTGTATATTTGAGTAATTAATTTTCACCTCAATCCATAGGGCTGAGTCTTGTATAAATGAAATTCTAGAAATTTTTGTTTAAAGAACAAAATTCTGTAGAAAGAAATTGTAATAGTATTGTTGAAAGGGAAGAAGTGTGTTGATTGTTTCTGCTTAAGAAATACATACAGTAGAACACACCACTATTTATTAAGTACTTAACTATAAAATTGATTAAAGAAGGGAAATATTTACCTTATGTTAATTCTGAGTTTTAAATATGCATCTATGAATGTATATAGTCTCTTATCTTAATAATCATCTTCTGATTCATAGTTTTCCTAAGGTAAAATTTTTGTTCATATATATTGTAACAAATTTTATGATGTTAATTCTACTTATTAGTTGATTTCTTAGTTATGGATTTTTAAACTTTACCTAAGATTATAATTGCATGTATTATTTTTTTATATCTATTTGCTACTCTGTTCAATTAATGCAGTCTACTGGTTTTCTTTAAAAACATATCAGTTCATCATTTTGTCTTCTATAAAGAAATTTCTGTTTACTCCTTATGAATCCATATTAAATAATGATACATAAAAGCTTATCACATTTATGTGCAGAAACAGATTTGATTTAATGTAAAGTTAGATTTGAAATAGAAAAGAATATAACCTTCAATACAAACTTCAATCTGTAGAAGGAAATTTTATTTCTATATGCTATATATATATATCAGCCTGTATATATATAATAAACATATATCTATAATCTGAAAAAAATTACTTAATCCTTATTTTACATAGACATCTATCTTATTTTGCAAATCTGTGAATAATATATTAACACACACACACACACACACACACACACATACGAACATATATGTATATATATATATATAAATATAAATATAAATATATATAACATATATAGTATCATATTATATAACGAATGAATAAAAAAAAGAAAGCAAATAAAGACAAAATATATATATATTAAAATATTGTAAGTTGGGAGGGTGGAGGAGCCACCCCCGCGTGCCTTACCCCCATCGCTGTATTGGTGCGGGGTAGGCACGGGCCTTACTTCCCCACCCACTATGGTGGTATGACTACCACAGCCACCACATAGCGGCAACTTACACCATCGACTGTGTGGTGTCCGTGGTGGGACACCACAACAGTGGCAGTGGGGAAGGCCATGACTGCTTCCCATACCCCACTACCCTCTGCGATTTGCATGAAGCCATGCTGCCACTCCTTCAAGATAGGAGGTTCAAAAAATGTATCGCAGCCACAATTTTGAAACCCCTCTCCTCCATAGTTGCCCCTCTTGAGAAAAAAAACTAGACCTGCAAACACATAGCCATTTAAAATCCAAACCTAGGGTTAGGTCACTGTCTAGAAAAGAGAGAGAAGGGAAACAAAATAGAAAATCCATCTCCATGTCACTCTTATTTGGAGCCCTAACCCTAATTTGATTCTCCAATGAGAATAGATTATGTTAGTAGACTTAAGTTTTATTTATTTTTATATTTTCTTCTTAGTGGATTCTTTCTTTCATGGAATGTTTTATTTAGGAACTAATTCTTTAGTGGATATCATATATTACTTATGTATTATTAATAAGTTCCTTATATTAACCACATATTTAAATAGAGTAATAAACTAAATGATTAGTATTATTGGTATATTAAATCATGGATATCATATAAATAAATAAAGAAATTACTAGAACTTAATTAATTAAATTCATTAAATTTTAATGCAACTATTTTATGCTTAGGTGAATTAAATGTTGGGGTAAGAAATATTTAATTTTAAATATATCATGATGGGTAACATAACTAAGTATTTTAGTGATAGGGTAAATTTTAATTAAATGTATAAAAACCATTAAGATCATATTATAATATTATATATTATTATCTAAGGGTTTTTTTTTTGGGTTGTAGAAACCATGATAATTTATTTATGCTTGACTTTATGTAACTTTCTTTAGTAAGGAAACATTATTAATTTGATTAAATTAAAGTTATATCTTAGGATCTCTTTAGAGATTATTAGATCCATTAAGTTGTATTAGGATATCATTGGTCAATTATATATTTATGTACCTAACTAGGAAATATTATTTTTATTTGGTCAATACATGTGGCTAGTGTAATGGCCAGGGTAAAAATAATGTTATGAAATAGATCAGACAACTAAGATAAAAATCTTCACTTACTTTTTTTACTAAGGTGAGAGGTAGTTGTGAAACCTAGTTTAGATTTAACTCTAGGAAAAAAAACTATCGAGATTCTAGTTGATCAAACCAGACCCTTGTAAACTCATGGATTGAGGAACGTAGACTCCTGTCTTGATTGCCTCTCAACCCTAGCTATCGACATTGACTTTCTACCCCTCTTGAACTCAACCCCTCCATTTTAACTCATTACTCTTATGGACACCTAGAAGCTAGAGAGTGAAGTCACTACAACCTTTAGTAATCTTTTCAAAAAAAAATTGTTGTGTTGTTACATGGAGATTTTGGGCATGACATTTTGGTATCAGAGCATGTTTCAACTTTGGAATGTTAGACCCATTGTATTTAAAATTTTTTAACCTTTAACTTTTCTTTAACTTGTAGGATGCCTCCCATTACTCGGTAGGATCGCCGATGTGGGAGAGGTTGGGGTCGCACTCGTGTGGCACTAGCTTGTGATGAGTGAGATATAAAGGGTGCTAGGGAAGATGCAGGAGTGGAGTAGGAACCCCCACTTGTTTTTTCACTGAATCCAAAGTAGAAAGTATTTAATGCTCTCCAGAATCTTGCAGGGATTCTTATGGATAGGTTACCACTTAGAGATTAGATAGCAGGGAAAGGGAGAGTAGCCTATGAGCAGAGTAGTATCCCTCCTCCTTGACAAGTCAAGGAGAAGGCAAAGAAAGAGGGGGAATATGTGCACATGGCAGGTCCACTCCAGGGTTTGTACCTCAGGAAGGTAGAGGAGCACCCTAGGATGTGGGGGACGAAATTAAGGATTTTCTCCACCTTAGGCCACCACCTTTCTTAGGAGCCACAGATGGGATCAAGGCCAAGGTTTGGTTACTGAGTTTAGAGAGATGCTTTGGGTTGTGTGCATATGAGAGAAATGTGCGAGCTTGATTGACCATCCACTTGTTGAGAGGAGGAGCCTTGGTTTGGTGGAGACATGAAGTGTTCAAAAGTAACCTGGTTATTAACATCCTCTCCTGGGAATCCTTTTTAGAGAGGTTCAGGGACCGTTACCTCTCAGAGAATTACAAGCAGTGTTGTATAGGCAAGTTTCATGATCTGCAGCAGAGGGGATTATCCGTTGCTTAGTATGAGAGAAGATTTCTTGAGCTTCTACCTTACGTAGAGTACATGAAGGATGAGAAACTCTGTGTCAACCATTTTGTTAAGGGGTTGAATGGAGCTATTTCTGAACCAGTATGTATGGAAGCACCAGTGGATCTATGAGAGACAATAGAGAAGGCCTTGATTGCAGAGGAAGTGTAGGGAAAAGTAAATGATACACGGGATCGGTCACAAAACTGTAATCCCGCACCTTAGAGTACAAGACATCAAAGACCCCCTTGGAAGGGGAATCAGAGGCACTCATCAGGGAACTTAAGATCCCCATAGCCTTAGCCAAAGAAGACTCAACAAAGTTAGAGGACTAGACTGACATAGGGACAATAGGGCTTTAAGACCAAATAGTGGCAGGCACAGGGGACTAGACGAGATCAGAGGTCACAAGCACCATACACACCACTAGGGAGAACTCAACAGACCTCTCGCAGTGGATTTAGGGTTCTAGTAAGACAGGGGGATCATAGTACACTAGATCATAGGGCATACAGATGCAGTTTCAAGGGCCTTGTTTCACATGTGGAGCCATAGGGAATTTTTCCAAGGACTATCCCCAGGGAGGTGGTTTGTGTCCAGCAACATTAGAGGCTATGGTTGGGGACTTGGGTAAGTCCCATAGAGCCTTTGTAGTAGTTGATAACTACCAAGCTAAGCATTAGGCCACAATGATTAAGGAAACATGTATGATTCAAGGTAGTATCATCACTATCCTTTTTGATTTAGGAGCTACTACTTCTTTCATTTCCCCATTTGTAGTGGAGCGTTGCGGGCTAGTGACAGCTAGAGAGGAGGTGAATTGGGAAGTGGAGTTAGCGTCAGGTGCTAGGGTATCAATTGTTTCCATAGTCAGATATTTTCAATTATAGATAGGGGATATGACCTCTATGATATATCTTTGTATCACCCCTCTTGGTTCTTATGATGTAGTTCTTGGCATGGACTGGCTTTGCGCCCACAATGTCAAGATGGATTGCAGATAAAAGAGGGTCAAATGTATAGATAGTTTAGGTTCACCCATGGTCATTTTAGGGGTCTAGAGACCCATATCTCTTTGTGTGATCTCTACCATTGAGATTAAGTGTTGCATGCACAAGCGATGTCAACTATTTGCTATTACCATCAGTGATAGAGAGGAGGAAGATGAGGAGGAGAAGGGAACCTCCCTTGATTAATTCCCTATATTATGAGAGTATAGAGATGTTTTTCCCTCAGAGATACCTGGTATGCCCCACCTAGGGTAGTTTAATTTCATATAGACCTTGTGCTAGGAGTTGTGCCAGTATCTAGAGCCCCTTACAAGATGACTACTAACGAGCTCAATGAGCTCAAGATTTAGTTGGGGGAGCTCTTGGAGAAAGGGCACATTTGCCCTAGTGTTTCACCTTGGAGAGCACCCATCATCTTTGTTAAGAAGAAGGATGGATCACTTAGGTTGTGTATGGATAACCGTCAGATTAATAAAGTAACCATCAAGAATTGGTATCCGCTCCCTAGGATCAATGATTTATTTGATCAGCTTCGGGGTGACCGAGTATTCTCTAAGATAGATCTGAAATCCAAATACCATCAGTTGCAGATTATGGAGAGTGATATCCACAAGACAACTTTCTTCTTGAGATATGGCCACTATGAGTTTACCATGGTTCCTTTTGGCATTACAAATAGTAGTTTTTATGAGTCTTATGAATGGAGTGTTCCGTACCTTCTTGGATAGATTTTTAATTATGTTCCTAAATAACATATTGATATAGTGTTGTAATGAGGAGGAGCATAAGGAGCACCTGAGATAGGTTTTGTAGTGCTTGAGAGATAATCATTTATATGGAAGTTTGTCAAAGTGTGCTTTCTTTAGGTTAGAGGTCCACTACCTTGGCCACGTTATCTCAGATGATGGGATCATATTCAACCAATCAAAGATTAGAGTCATCATGGATTGGCCAAAACCTACCACTATGTTAGAGGTCAGGAGCTTCATGGGGTTAGCAGGCTACTATAGATGATTTGTTGAGGGCTTCTCCAGAGTGGCACACCTATCACATCCCTTCAGAGAAATGGAAAGAGGTTTGAATGGACAAAGACGTGTGAGAGATATTTTCAAGAGTTCAAGAGAGCCCTTACTAGTGCACTGATCCTAGCCATGACCGATCCTTCAATGGACTTTATAGTATGCACAAACGCATCCTTAGATGGACTTGGAGTAGTCCTTATGCAAGATAGACGAGTCATTTCCTATGAGTCTAGGAAAATCAAGACTCACGAGCTTAATTATCCTACACATGACCTTCAGTTAGCTGCAGTGGTTCATGCATTAGTGAGGTGGTGTCATTTTATTTTGGGGCACCATTTTGAGCTCCATTGAGATCACCAGAGCCTCCAGTACATCTTCACCCAACCTAATCTTAATGCCTGAGAGAGGAGGTGGATGGAGTTCCTTTGTGAGTATGATTTTGATGTCCACTACATTAAGGGGAAAGAGAATGTTGTAGCAGATGCCTTGAGTAGGAGATACTCTCTTGTCCATGACTACTGGTATGGATTTGAGGGATCACATACTTCAACACTTTCTTGAGGATGAGTTTTATTCAAAGTATGTTTAGTTGGATCGAGATCAGAGGACCCTTAAGGGGAAATTTTAGGGATATTCCTTAGAATATGATGGACTTCTTCATCATAGGGATCTCATATACATCCCTACACCTGGGGGGTTGCAAGGCTTCATTATACTTGAGGCTCATAGAGAACCATATGTAGTGCACCCCAGATTTAAGAAGTTGCATACAGATTTGAGGAAGCTCTATCACTGACCAGGTATGAGGTTGCACATTTCTAGTATTGTGGCCAGATGTTTAGAGAGTTAGGGAGTTAAGGTAGAACACAACCATCCAGGTGGACTTCTTCAGCTACATGAGGTACTGGTGTGGAAGTGGGACACCATTTCAATGGACTTTATTGTTGGTTTACCTATGTCTTCTTGCCACCATGATTCCATCATGGTGACAGTGGATAGGTTGACCATGTTAGAAACACTGAGAGGGGGAGGGGGATGAATCAGTGTTTGTCTATTAATTAATTTTCAACAAATTAAACATAAATCAAACATACATAGAATGAAGCTTAACATAACAACTCATAACACATGATATGATTACAGGGAAACCTTGATCAGAGGAAAACCCCGGTGGGAATTAGTACCCACAAATATTGTACTAAGTATAATGAACCTGTGAGAGTTCCTTTGCCCTGTTAGAAGCAGTCTTTAAAATATGAGTACAATGACCTGGTTAAAGGTTGGACCCTGTTAGGAGTCTTTTAAAAAACCCTATTAAAGGTATATGGCTCACTGCCCAATAAGATGAAGGCTACAACCTTCTGAAAGATGATATGCACTATATCAAAATGAATTGCTATGATGACACTGTTGTCTGATCAGTTCCGTGTATGCACAAATGCTCTTACTCTCTCAAAGAGCTATATCATATACTAAATTCATACTACTATCCGTCTGTATCTTCCTCTTTCATAATAATCGACCCTTCTATCATATCTTTACATTACATACTTATATATTCAAATCTGAATAGGCGCGACCCAAAAACAAAACACTAGTCGGCCCTAAAACAAAATATACAATGCTTTCAAACAAGTCAGCTTCAAGCGTGTTTACTACAATGATAATTACATAATTACAAACATATAACAAAAGATGCTTATCCATTACATTATAAAATAACACACACTGATCAAAACACTTAGTCGGCTTCCATGCTCTATCTTCTGGACTGCTGGTCTACTGATCTGCCTGTAACTTTTCTGTACTATAGTTTCATACTATGCATGTCTAGATGTAGCATGTACACATGTCATACAACTTATATATGAACATGCATAAGCTAAATTGATCTCTCGCATGTGCGCTAATGTGCTGATCACTGAGTATCTCTGTCTGCCCTGTTTTCATACTTAGTCATTTTGTCTTTCATGATAGAAACTAAAAATGACTTTGTTGCCATGATGAAAACACAAAATGAGTCATGCATCCTTAGGTAGTCAACTTGCCAACAATCTCCTCCTTTGTCATTTATGGCAACAAAGGAATGTGGTCAAGTTACTCAAAATGACTTAACACAAAAAGTGACTGTATAACGTCATATATACATATACTTCTCCACATATACACATTCTATATTACTCCCCCTTTGACATTAATGACAAAGGTGTACAAAAACTTGTAAGTCTACTACATACTTACTCCATATACACTTTAGGGTACGCAATTTTAAGAGATTGGATCTCTTTTTTCCAAAATACTTTCATAGCATCAACTGTTTGTAGATGTGCACACAATGCATATGTCAGCTTCTCCATTTTTATTAGAGCCATGCAGGGAACTTGATAATATGTCACAATAGTGGCATCAATCTATTTGATGTTCTCATTGAGGACTGCTAAGGATGGCGCAAGTGCATTTCTTAACTTGGTTTGCCTTACCCTTATCTTGCTGATTTCTAACTTTGCTTTCTCAATTTCATCTATCTGCCCTTGGTAGACATTGTTACATATGTTCATGTCTTGCGTGGAAGTTTCAATTGATTTTCTTATGCTATCTATCATTAACTCTACCTCTTCTACCTTTTTTGTGTACTCAGAGGTGAGCGTCACTCTGTCCATACAGTTTGCTATGACTCTCTTTCCTTTATCTGCCAATTCCTTCAATATAGATTGCCCAATCTTTAAGGATTTCAAGTCTAAGGTAAAGTTCTTTACCAAATCATCCAGTCTCTCCTTCTTGTATTCATCTTCTGCATTCTTAGTAGCAGAGTCTACTAAGCTTATAAAGTGTGATTTGAAGTTTGAAAAAATGTTGTGCACATCTTCAACTGATTGGACTTTGGCTAATTTCTGATCAGCAGACACTAAGTCATTCAGAATGTTCACTGTTTCCAAAAAGTGAGGGTTCCTCATCACTTGTTTTTGCTTTGATTTTTCCATATCAAGAATGCTGATTTTGATTAGGTCTTCTTCTCCCCATGCATCCAAACTTTCTGAATCAGGAGTTAACCTTGACAACAATGAGGTAGATGGTTGAGTGGATGGTGAGAATATAGTGTTCTGACTGGTATCCACGCATTCAACCTTTACTAGTTTCTCTTTTATCAGCGTTTTGTCAACTTGAATATCATCTTGAGTATCTTCACTTATGTCAATTTGATCATTGATGGGAAATTCATCTTGTTGTGTAGTGGTATCATCAGTGCACGTTTCTTCAGTGCTTACAAATGCCTTATCAACTTTGTCCATATCTTTTTCAGATGCAGTCATGGATATCTTGACACTGTCAACTACTATAGTGTCTTCTGAGTCTTTATCTGTATCAAAAGTTATTGTCACTATGGGCGCTGAGGCCTATGGACCTGTCATAGGCACAATCTAAATCACTGGTTTTGTAGCCTGTTTGGGAGGAGCTGGAGTAACTTTTTCTCTAGGCGCTATTGGTGGATACATGTGTCTATCCATAAAGACTTGTGAAAATGCCTTTTAAATCTCCTTACCTATCTATTCATACTCCTTGTTCATAATTTGTAGGGTCCTTGTCTTAGTTTGGAGATGAGGCTTCACCAGATCTAACAATATAGCCTTCTCATCATGCGAGCATACAGGAAGAAGAGTATCCAATATTTCTTCT
>MU225240.1:12754322-12780295 GCA_018584345.1 Thuja plicata
ATGAACTTGTGAGAGTTCCTTTGCCCTGTTAGAAGCAGTCTTTACAATATGAGTACAATGACCTGGTTAAAGGTCAGACCCTGTTAGGATTCTTTTACAAAACCCTGTTAAAGGTATATGGCTCACTACCCAATAAGATGAAGGCTACAACCTTCTGAAAGATGATATGCACTATATCAAAATGAATTGTTGTGATGACACTATTGTCTGATCAGTTCTGTGTATGTGCAAATTATCTTACTCTCTCAAAGAGCTATATCATATACTAACTTCATAGTACTATCCCTCTATATCTTCCTCTTTCATAATAATCAACACTTCTATCATATATTTACATTACATACTTATATATTCAAATCCGAATAGGCGCGACCCAAAAACAAAACACTAGTCGGCCCTAAAAAAAATATACAATGCTTCTGAAAAAGTTAGCTTCAAGCGTGTTAACTACAATGATAATTACATCATTACAAACATATAACAAAAGGTGCTTATCCATTACAATATAAAATAACACACGCTAATCAAAACGCTTAGTCAGCTTCCATGCTCTTTCTTCTAGACTGTTGGTCTACTAATTTGCCTGTAACTTTTCCATACTGTAGTTCCATACTATGTGTGTCTATATGTAGCATGTACACATGTCATACAACTTATATCTGAATGTGCATAAGCTGAATTGATCTCTCACACATGCACTGATGTGCTGATTGCTGAGTATCTCTGTCTGCCCTATTTTCATACTTAGTCATTTTGTCTTTCATGACAGAAACTAAACATGACTTTGTTGCCATGATGAAAACACAAAATGAGTCATTCATCCTCAGGTAGTAAACTTCCCAATAGACCACAGTTTCCCACTTATCACCTGTACGTACCACTTTCACAACACTTGCAGTAGCATAGGTATACTTTTGAGACATTATCGGGCTCCATGGCATTCCTCATAAGGTCATATCAGACCGTGATTCTCTCTTTACCTCTTCATTTTGGAGAGAGTTACAAACAACATTGGGAACCAGGCTCAGTTTCAGTACAACCTATCACCCTGAGATAGATGGGTAGACTGAGAGAGTTAATCAGGTATTGGAGGACATGTTGTGGATGTATGTTATGGATCACCAGTCCATATGGGAGGAGTACCTTCACTTAGAAGAGTTTTCCTACAATAATGGCAATCACAAATCCTTGGGTATGCCTCCTTATCAGGACTTGTATGGGAGGATGTGCTAGAAACCTTTGAGTTGGGACATAATTGAGGATAGGGTTTCATTTGGGCTAGAATTGGTCAGGGACATGGAGCAGGAAGTTGTTTTGATACGAGAGCATCTCTGAGAGGCCCAAGATAGACAAAATAAATATGCAGACTTGAAAAGGTTTGATAGATTATACATGGTTGGAGATAGGGTATTTCTAAGAGTATGTCCGCATAAGAGTCTGATCTATTTCAGAAAGGGATCTAATCTCGCACCCCATTTTCTAGGATCCTTTGAGATTTTGGAGATGATAGGAGAAGTTGCCTATCATCTAGCGCTGCCACCTTATCTATCATGTATCCACAATGTGTTCCATGTACCTATTTCATGAAAATATATTTATGACAAGTCCACATTATTGATTGAGATTCTTTATAGGTGGATTCGGATGGGCAGTTGGCTCTGGAGCCCATCCCCATACTAGCTCAAAGAATGTTGGCCCAATGAGGCTGAGAGCTAGACTAGGTTAGGGTCTAGTAGGATTTTCATGATGAGGTCATAGCCTCATGGGAGGATAAAAAATGCATGAGACAGGAGTACCCCCACCATTTTGGTGAACTCCAGGAGGAAGTTCATGCCTAGAGGGGGAGGATGTGAGGTCCTACCCCAATCATCCATTTAGAGATGATATTTTTAGATCATATTTATCTGGATGATACATTTACTTTTGATACATTTACATATTGAAATTTTCATAGTATAGACCTATATGTGGGCCCTCCTATACCTCATCATACTCTCTCTAGGTCTTCTTCCCAGCAGTTTGGAATGTTCCATCACCTTCCTAGGTCCTCGGCTAACCTGGGAATCTCACAGACACCTATAGGTGACCTGCCTGGAACCTCAGGTCATGGTCAAAATCAACCCTGACCTAGGTTAGGGTCAAGGTCAACCTTGAACTAGGTCAGGGGCAAGTTTGACCTTGACCTAGGTCAAGGGTGAGGTCAACATAGACCTCTGACAGGTGTTGGTCCCCGCTTTTAATTTCAGAGCTTATTCGGGTTCTAAACTTAAATTAGGTCCCCGGGTTTGGATGCAGAAGTGTTTTCTCTGATATCTAATTTAATTTATTCCCTCCTTGGTTGGTGATTGTGATTCAACCATAATTCAAGGTGAAATTTGAATTTGGGTCCCTCGCATTGCTCTAGGAGGCCTATATTGTGATCTCTATATAAACACTCTCTTTTGCCTTCATTTGGTCATGAAACAAAATTGGGAGATGACATGATGCAATGATGATGCAAATAAGCAAGAGGATGATATAAAAGGACAAATCTATGAGGACATGTTGATACATTCAAACATTTTTTTGGACAAGCTATTGTAGATCTTTATTGAAGTAAGAAGGTGCTCTTTTCCATTAGATCTACCACTCTCAACATTCAAGAATTCAAAAGGACATTATCATGGGGTAGAAATTACGGATTGTGAATTGGTAGGAGTACTTTAGCCTTGGGGGCTTGGTATGCTTTCTTTATCATATTCAAATCTATAAATTTATTTCTCATTTCCATTTTATGTTAGGATTATTAATCTAGAAGAATAGATCTTGATATTACATGTTCAAAGACTCTTCTTAAAGAGCAAACACACACATACATACATTCTATATTAAGCTATTCATGGAGCTGGAGATCACCAAAATGGGGGTTTGACTAAGGCAAAACCCTATATAGCCACCCCAAAACCCTCTTTTCAGATATTTGCAGGTGTTGTTTTCAGGAGTTATAGGTATAAGACAATGGATCTGAGACCATATTTGGATACCCTTTTTAGTGAACTATCAGGATCTGAAAATAGATTTTCTGTCAAGGCAACACAGGTTAGGGTCAATATTATTGGGTCAGGGGTGATATTAGTGGGTCAAGGTTGACCTTTTTCATAAGACAGTGTCAGAATGGAAAAAAGATTTCTGGGTTTTGTTTGACTCTGCATTCCAGTTCTGCATCATACTTTAGATTTTCTAGAAACATAGTACAAACCCCAGAAAACAACATTATTTAGATCTACTATGATATGAGGTATGAATTTTACTCCTTATTTCTTTACAAGTATTCTCAATTCTTTATCATAATAATTAAGTGTATTAGACTAAAATTGGAATTAGTGTCTCTTTTCATGTGCAATTCCTATAATCTAGAAGACCTCATGTTCAACACCCATTTTAGATCTTACATTTTGGTGAACCTGACGTGAATTCTTTAAGGTTAGTACATTTTGGTGAACCCAACGTGAATTCTTTGATCTGCAATTATTTAAGGTTAGTACTTTGTCTCATCCTTTTCAATTACTGTTATATATCATATCTCTTTAATTATAAAATAGAATTTAAGATCTTCTTCCTTTCTCTCATTTCCAAATGATTGATTCACTTGTGCATTGATCCTTCTTTTGGGTTAATCAACTTGGATCTTTCATTTATGCATTTGGGGATAAAAGAGGAACATCTTATCTTCCTTCCCCCTACATGCTTAATTACATTTCAATACACATTAAAAAAAAAACTAAATTAAATGTAAAGGTTAAGGAAATACACCCCTAATAATTCAATAACCAAATTTTCTTCCTAAATGTATCATTTAGTGCACTTGCATATTAGATTTTAATTTAGGATGAATTTGTGTTGATTCTTCATGATTAGGTGAAATTAGGGTTAGGATCTTATGGATTCTCCTTGGTTTCCCTCTCCATGACTCTATTTTATAGGAAGGACCTATATATGGGCTCCTCTACATGATCCTCCTCCTCCTCTGATACATCACCACCCTGATGCATCCTCTCTGAAAGACCTAGATCACCCATAGGGTAGTCATTAGGGTAGATAGGATGGGTCCCCTGCAAACTCCAATATTTGATATAATATCTGCTAGCACCTACATAGGATGTCCTAGGGGCTACCTCTGTATCCTCAATCTCATCTGTCTCACTGTCTACAATGTATGCTACTATAGGTCGATGTATGGCATTGAGTCTTTGATAGTACCTCATTAGGTATGTGTACCAAGGAACTATCCAGGGGACCCCTTGTATCATACCAAACTATCTCATCACCCTATCATAGTAATATGGCATCACGACATGATTAGTGGGACCCTTTAGCAGTTTGCGTCACTATGAGTATCTCAGCTGATTTTGAGTTTTTGGCCACTCTATCATCTGACAGTAAGGTCTCCATATCACATCTATACCTGGTACATAGTCAAGGCATACTCTCCAAAAGAGGATATCCCCGTACTGCCAGACATCTGCTAGCGAATATGCAAAGGCTCTTGGTCTTCTCACATCAATCATCATTGGAACACCTTGTGGTTGTGTACATGTGTATTGCTCAAATATCCAAACCTATAACAAGGTGCATACTGTAAGACTCTCCCACTGATATCTCACTAGCTGACTTAACTCATGGTAAAGATGGGCTACCATACTGCGCCCCCATGAGAAAACAACTCTATCACCCTCCATCCTACGCACAAGGTCGGTAAATGGTGCTAAGAAAATTGTACCCTTCTTGTTGGGTATCACAACCAACAAGAGTATACATAGCACCACTTTTAGTACCAAAGGTGTTGGACCTACTAGTATGGATGATAAGGAGATTTTATCAGATTTTAGGGTCAAAATTTCTAGGTCAAGGTCAACCTTTCCTATAAAAACATGAATTTTTCAATCTCAAATATCAAAATAGGAAACTTATCTCAGGTAGTGGCTGCCCGCTGGCCAGGCGCTCTCTCAGGACCTCCATATGGCTCACTCGAAATTCTCCTCTCTTCGACATAGTATCTCCTTTTCCAACTTCTAAAAATGGTAAGAATGAGAAGGTAAGTATCTCTTTCTCTTATTTATAGCTTAAAATTAGGGTTTTCTTAGGGTTTTTCTTAGGGTTTCATTTGAATTTACTTAGGTCAAAATTTAGATTTCCTTATACATGCATTTAGATAGACATTCACTCTCTTCATCATAACTTGAGTTTGGTAGCTCCATTTTTAGCATCATCAGAAGCATTGGAATCATGATTTAGATACCCAACCTCTTGAGTTAGTTTAGGAAGCTTGAGGAACTTTATAAATGATTTAGGAAAATAATTTTCAATAAACTACATTTTCAGTGTATAGAATTTACCTTATCACCTTGTTTCACCTTTTAAGAAGCAGTAAGCCGAAACATGGGGTGGGGGGGGAATAAGGGGATTTATACACTTCTAAAAATAATTTTAGTAAGTCTTAGGTTTTCTATGGATCTTTCATTAACCTTGTGTTGCAGGTTGCAAACACTAATGGTTTCTTGCAGGATCTTTACATTGAGGACTTGGCTATATCCTTTTTACTTTGTGATGTTTTATTACTTTAGCTTGCATACTCACGTAGTGTCATATCTAAGCTAAAGTGGGGGCTAAATGTATCATCTTAAAATGGAAGAAATTCCATTATGGTATGTTTAGGACCTTAATTTAGTACGCTTGCATATTAGATTTGCATTTAGGATGCATTTGTGTTGATTCTTCATGATCAGGTGAAATTAGGGTTAGGATCTTATGGATTCTCCTTGGTTTCCCTCTCCATGACTCTATTTTATATGAAGGACATATATGTGGGCCCTCCTATACCTCATCATACTCTCTCTAGGCCTTATTCCTAGTATTCTGGAATGTTCCATCACCTTCCTAGGTCCCTGGCTGACCTGGGAATCTCACAGACACTAATAGGTGACCTGCCCGGAACCTTAGGTCAGAGTCAAGGTTGACCTTGAACTAGGTCAAGGGTGAGTTTGAACTTGACCTAGGTCAAGCGTGAGGTCGACATAGACCTTTGACAGGTGTTGGTCCCCACTTTCAATTTCAGAGCTTATCAGGGTTCTAAACTTAAATTAGGTCCCCAGATTCGGATGCGAAAGTGTTTTCTCTGATATCTAATTTAATTTATTCCCTCTTTGGTTGGTGATTGTGATTGAACCATAATTCAAGGTGAAATTTGAATTTGGGTCCCTCACATTGCTCTAGGAGGCCTATATTGCGATCTCTATATAAACACTCTCTTTTGCCTTCATTTGGTCATAAAATGAAATCGAGAGATGACATGATGCAATGATGATGAAAATAAGCAAGAGGATGATATAGAAGGACAAATCTATGAGGAAATTTTTATACATTCAAACATTTTTGTGGACAAGCTATTGTAGATCTTCATTGAAGCAAGAAGGTGTTCTTTTCCATTAGATCTACCACTCTCATAATTCAAGCATTCAAAAGGACATTATCATGGGGTAGCAATTATGGATTGTGAATTGGTAGGAGTACTTTAGCATTAGGGGCTTGGTATTCTTTCTTTATCATATTCAAATCTATGCATTGCTTTCTCATTTCCATGTTATGTTAGGATTATTAATCTAGAAGATTAGATCTTGATATTACATGTTCAAAGACTCTTCTTAAAGAGTAAACACATAGATACATACATTCTATATTAAGCTATTCATGGAGGTGGAGATCACCAAAATGGGGGTTTGACTAAGGAAAAAACCTATATAGTCACCCCAAAACCCTCTTTTCAGATATTTGCAGGTGCTACTTTTAGGAGTTACAGGTACATGATAGTGGATCTGAGACCAGATTTGGATACCCTTTTCAATGAAATATCAGGATCTAAAAATAGATTGTATGTCGAGCTAGCACAGGTTAGGGTCAAGATTATTGGGTCAAGGGTGAGATTAGTGGGTCAAGGTCAACCTTTTTCATAAGATGATGTCGAAACTGAAAAATATTTCTGGGTTTTGTTCGTCTCCGCATTCCAGTTTTGGATCATACTTCAGATTTTCCAAAAATAGAGTACAGACCTAGAAAACAATATTCTTCAGATCTTCTATGATATGAGGTAGGAATTTTACTCCTTATTTCTTTATAAGTATTCTCAATTCTTTATCATAATAATTAAGTGTATTAGACTAAAATTGGACTTAGGGTCTGTTTTCATGTGCAATTCCTATCATCTAGAAGACCTCATGTTCAACACCAATTTTAGATCTTACACCTTGTAAAGCCAAGGTTAACCCTAAATAGGGAAATAACCTAATTGTAATGTATTATATGTTGTAAAAGTATTTATGCATGTTTGTAAATTTACTTTTTTCTATTTTTGTTATTTCCTTTTAGGCATGCCAAGGTGTAAATGTGATGTGTATTGTAGTTACAATTGACACATGTATTGTGAGATGACATGCCCATGTGGTTTGTTAGGCTAAGTTTAACGCTTGGTTATTTTGTAGTGTTACCATGTGGAGTTACTTGTCTTGGAAACCCAAAATCTTGAGTGCTATATTGGAAATTCGTAGGTAAACTCTAAGTGAGTTTTTGAAAGGTTAAAATGAGTCCAATGGGGTAGTTAGAGTTAAAAATGTCTAGTCCTTTAGTTATACCTTGGTTTAGGGGTTTTGTTTTAATGGTTTTTGTGTCAAAATCTCATTTATGGCCTTTGTAAAGTACCAATTTTGGTTAGTGGCGAAAATTGGGAAGAGGAAAGACCATCTTCTTCTTCAAGATAGTGGAGTCTCTTCCATGCATGAAATTGGACAAGTGTTAGGGAAGAGGACTCATGTCACCTCTCTTATTGTTGGGAAAGAGTTAAGAGTTGGGGAGAGAGCCTTTTAGGGAGGAAGGAGAGGAGATTTGGGGTTTATTGCCCACTCTCCATTTTTTTGGAGACTTGTAGAATTTGCATAGAGGGAATTGCTAGTAGGAAGCTAAGGAAAGGAGAGCTAGGAAGGAAAGGATCATCTCAACCATAATGTATTTTCTAGGAGTAAGGTTGGTACTCCTAAATTTTATGTGAGGATCTTTTTGAATTTTTTCTTCAAAATCTTGTTGAATTTTAGTTATTACAATTTCATGTTGTGTAAATGTTGTTCCTGTGATAGAATGTTTGTGAAAGGAATTACATTTGTTCTTCTACCTTTACTATTTTGTGTTGTGTTGTTAATGGGAGTGAATGAAATATCTCACCCTTGAGAGGGAGGAGAGTCATGGTGGGTGAAGGGCTTAGTTGGGAAACCATGGTAGTGTAGAATCTCTTCTTGGGAAGAAGAGGGATGTATCATGGATGTTATGGGCTCCATGTGCCAAATTATCTTGTGAATTTTCATGGGGGTGATAAGGGGTTATGGATGTGTTTATGGAGCTCTTTGGTTGTAGTAAAATCCTTGGGAAGACATGTGAATTTTGTTCATATTTGAGGCACTCTAGTTGGCATTCTCCTACATGGTGGTTCCACCTTCACCCGTAATTGATTCTATAATGACCAAATTTTGCATAAGCTTGGGAAGGAGTTATGTGTTTTATTTTGATCTTGTTATATTTTTGGTGGTATAATTTTATGTCACCCAACCTCTTCTTGTTTCCCCTAGCTCTGGGGTGGCCTCATAGAGGCCTAGGATGGGAGGTGAGCTCCCATGGTTTGTTTCAAAATTTTGTTTTGCAAATTGTAGCTGTCCCTCTACTTGGAAGGATTTATGTTCAAGCCTCGAAATGAGGAAATATTAGTTGATTATACTTTGTATATTTGAGTAATTAAGTTTCACCTCAATCCATAGGGCTGAGTCTTGTAAAAATAAAATTTTGGAAATTTTTGTTTAAAAAAAAAATTCTGTAGAAAGAAATTGTAATAGTATTGTTGAAAGGGAAGAAGTGTGTTGATTGTTTCTACTTAATAAATACATACAGTAGAACACACCACTGTCTATTAAGTACTTAACTGTACAATTGATTAAATAAGGGAAATATTACCTTATGTCAATTCTGAGTTTTAAATCTGCATCTATGAATGTATATAGTATGTTATCTTAATAATCTTCTTCTAATTCATAGTTTTCCTAAGGTAAAATTTTTGTTCATATATATTGTAACAACTTTTATTATGTTAATTCTACTTATTAGTTGATTTCTTAGTTATGGAGTTTTAAACTTTACCTAAGCTTATAATTGCATGTATTATTTTTTACAGATATATGCTACTCTGTTTAATTAATGTAGTCTACTGGTTTTCTTTAAAAACATATCAGTTCATCATTTTGTTTTCTATAAAGAAATTTATGTTTACTCCTTATGAATCCATATTAAATAATGATACATAAAAGCGTATCACATTTATGTGCAGAAATAGATTTGATTTAATATAAAGTTAGATTTGAAATAGAAAAGAATATAACCTTCAATCACAAAATTCAATCTTTAGAAGGAAATTTTAAGTCTATATGCTATTATATATATAGTATCCTATATATATAAAATAAACATATATCTATAATCTGAAAAAAATTACTTAATCCTTATTTTACATAGACATCTATGTCTTATTTTGCAAATATATGTATATATATATATATGTATATGTATATGTATATGTATATGTATATGTATATGTATATGTATATATATATATATATATATATATATATATATATATATATATATATATATTATCACATANTATATATATATATATATATATATATATATATATATATATATATATATATATATTATCACATAGTTAAACCAAAGTAACTATCATCTTACCCCATCTACTTCTCATCCTCATGGCTCTTTAACCAAAGCCAGTTCAGCTCTAGTCAGAAAATTATCAGATATTTCCTGTGGTCAGATGGGAGAGGAAATAAGAAGACTCATGCTATTTCTTGGGAATGGTGTACCAAAGCAAAGGCCCGTGGAGGTCTTGGTTTAAAGGACCTTAGGACACAAGGTATATCATTTGTAGCTAAGTGGATTGCCAAGGCCTCCTTTGGGGATGAGCCTGAATTTTTTTGATTAGGAACAGTCTTTATAGGGCTCACCCCTGTAAAGCCAAATGCTAGACCCTCCTAAGCTATGCTGAAATGCTTAACTTAGACAGTAATATTTCTTTGCAAGGATCTATTGTATTGAAATATGTTTAGAAGAGCTAGAAATTTGTTAGAGGATTCCTCTGTAACACTACTCCCATAGAAAGTGGTGGTAAGATATGTGGCTCAAGATCCATATGGTGGAGCCTAAAACACAAAGACAAACCTCTCGCCCTTGTATAATGCTATTCAAAAAAAGGTTGGGTTGTGAAAGGAATATGTCAGTTTCATGATGTGTTTCAGGGAGACAGTTTATACACATGGGAGAATTTGAAAGTAAAATTTGGCCTGACCTTGTCCCAAAGTAGAACCTACGTCATCCTCTCTACTACTCTTAACAATATGGGACCCATTAATGGCTGCTACTCACTTGACAACTTCTCCACCCCATTTACCTAGCCAAATGATACCCCTCTCCACCAAGTTAAGTCCAAATATTTATATCACCTTCTCACCCAGAAATCAGACATCCTCATCCATGCTAACTCCATATGACACCTTGAGCCCCCCTCAGTGGATTGGAACAAATAATTTATCTCTATCTAGACCAGACCCATTGAACCCAAAATCATCTATTTCCTATAGTGCCTTCTTCTACATAAAACCCCTTTCAAAAAGCCTGGGGGGGAACCTAATTTGTGCAATGTTCATAAACAACCTGAATTTGTATTGCATGTTTTCTTTGACTACCTTTTTTCTACTAAAATTTGGAAGATGTTTGTGTTTGAATTGTCCCAAAGGATAACTAAGAGGGGGGGGGGGGGGGNTTCTACTAAAATTTGGAAGATGTTTGTGTTTGAATTGTCCCAAAGGATAACTAAGAGGGGGGGGGGGGGTGAATCAGTTATCAGCTACTTCAATTTATTTTCTTTTCTTAGATATCAATTAACATAAAGTAAACACAATAGAGAACACAACAATTTTGGTTACGGGGAAACCAAATAGGTAAAAACCCCAATGGAAATTAGCACCCACAAATAACTGTACTTGAGTATAATTATCCCTATTAAGAGATCTTGCAACTCTATTAAGAGTTTTAATTTAAAATGCAATAAGTACAGAGACCTGGTTAAAGGTTGGACCCTGTTAGGAGTCTTTTACAAGTAACCCTGTTAAGGGTGAGGACTCACTGTCCAAAAGCTCATTGCTAAAATGATGAAGGCTACAACCTTTACTAGAATAGATATACACTATATTTGATAGATGAACTATTTGAGTAGACCTATTATCTTGATCATTTCTAGTGTGTTGTATACTTCCACTTCTTTTTCACATAGATATTTTCTTGATGAATGAAATGTCTCTACTATCCCAAAACAAGAGACATTGTGTCCTGCACTTTTTCTGTCTTTATTCTTCTCATTCACACTTGGCGTTCATCAAATGAACTACTATAAGTATCTTCTCCAAAGGATGCAATCTTCTTCGGCTCTAGGAGTCCCTTCAATACTTCTTTAGTAAGCCACATCTACCATACAACCTAATTAGGAACACACAAATTAGATTGAATAGACACAATGCTTCACAAAGTTGGCTCCAACAAATTAACTCCCACTTCACGATTCTAATAGAATATGTTTGGAACCTTTAGATAATTATCTTTAACTCATAACTAAACATGAATACAAACACACATATCCCAAAGATGGGCACAACTCAAGAAATAATGTAATTACGTCGGCTCTTCACAGATAGTCTTCAATCTCTGTAACTGTCATAACTGATTAACATAACTCAATTGAAAATTCATATCTGACTCGATGTGAATGCACATAGCATCTAGAACATGTATACATCATGGAAATGAACACGCATAGCTCTAGAACATTTGTACTGATAATTGCATATAGAACACTACTATATATTATATGTTGTCATCAATGACAAACAAATAATCAATTATTTGCGTAGAAGAAAATCTCCAACAATCTCCCACTTTGACATTGATGGAAAAATATGATATAATCAACTCAAAGTGTCTTCCTTCTTTTTACAGTCTTCTCAATGTCCTCATCAAAAGATCTTCTTCACTGGTGCTGCTCTGTATACTCCCCTAGAGTATATGCTCCCCCTTTGAAATTAATGACAAAGGGTGTTAAACACCATTAAGCATAGGTACTACTCCATAAGTAGAGTATTCAACCATTCATCAGTCACCAAGGACTGATGTTCTTGCTGCAAGTTTTAATCAAACTCAGGAAAGGGAATTACTCCCTGAGATACTCAAAAGTATCTTTTGATAATGGCTTTGTAAAAATATCTTCTAATTGTTCTTTAGTGCTCACATAATCCAACTTTACTTCTCTATCTACAACTTTTTCTCTTAGAAAATGGTATTTGATCTCAATGTGTTTTTTCTTTTCATGCATCACAGGGTTCTTTGACATATTGATAGTACTAGTGTTGTCATAGTGAATAACAATAGGATAATAAATTTGAATACCAAAGTCTTTAATCATCTGTTTGATCCAAACCATTGTTTAACAATTAAATACTGCTGCAACATACTTAGCTTCTGCTGTTGACTGAGAGATACAATTCTTCTTTTTACTTGTCCAAGTGACCAATCTATCTCCAAGAAATATTTATCCTCCTAATGTACTCTTTCTGTCATCAACACAACCTACCCAATCTGCATCTGTGTACACATGAAGTTGTATATTCTCTGAGTTAGGATACCATAAACCATAGTCAATAGTCCCTTTTAAGTATTTGAATATTCTTTTTATTGCCATTAGGTGATTTTTCTTGGGTTCAACTACAAATCTTCCGACAATGCCAACTTCATTAGAAATATCAGGTCTAGATTGAGTAAGATATATGAGTATTCCAATCATAGACTTGTATAGGGTCTTGTCAACTGCTGTGGAATCATCATCTTTAGAAATATTTCTTCCTATTATCATGTGAGTGCTTACTGGTTTTCAATCTTCCATCTTGAAAGTCTTCAATATCTCCTTCACATACTTAGATTGATTTATGAATATGCCTTTGTCTTTTTGTTTTACATTCAATCCTAGATAGTATTTGATAGGTCCAATCATGCTCATTTCAAATTCACT
This sequence comes from Thuja plicata, assembly GCA_018584345.1. Lineage (NCBI taxonomy): Eukaryota > Viridiplantae > Streptophyta > Pinopsida > Cupressales > Cupressaceae > Thuja > Thuja plicata. Next base: position 12,767,527 of record MU225240.1, read on the forward strand.
TTTCATTTCTTTAGCAAATTTTGCACTAAGTTTGTCATTACCTCCAAAGATAATGTCATCAACAAAAATAGCAATGAGTAGTAGTTCTTCATCTATCTTTCTTATGAATAAAGTACATTCTATTGCTCCTTTTTTGAATCCTATCTTTGTTAAGTAGCCATCAAGTCTCTCATACCACGCTCTTGGGGCCTGTTTAAGTCCATAAAGTGCCTTCTTTAATCTGCATACCATGTCTAGTTTATCTGAAAGTTTGAATCCTTCAGGCTGCTCTATGTAGACTTCTTCCTTCAAGTCACCATTCAGAAAAGCTGACTTGACATCTATTTGGTATACCTTAAAGTTATTGAATGTTGCATAGGCCAAAAAAAAATTGATAGCTTCAAGTCTTCTCACAGGGGAAAATGTATCAGTGTAGTCTATTCCTTCTCTTTGCGCATATCCTTTACATACTAATCCTTCTTTGTTCCTTACCACTATGCCTTCTTCATTCATTTTGTTCCTGAATATCCACTTTGTTCCAATCATGTTCTTGTCACGAGGTCTAGGGACCAGTTCCCATGTTGCATTCTTGATTATTTGATCTAATTCTTCTTGCATGGCACTTTGCCAATCTAAATCTTTGCACACATCTTCAACACTTAAGGGTTCAATTTGTAAAAGTAAGCATACCTCTTCATCAGCGGTTGAACCTTTTTCTCTAGATCTAGTCAAGAATTTTGTGCTCTGATCTCCAATGATATCTTCCTTAGAGTGGTATTTGGATGTGTATCTTGAGTTTTTAGGAGTGATAATTTCATCTATAATTTGTTATTCTTCTTCACTTGGTTCAGGATTGTTACATGAAACATCAATACAGTCAAACATTTCTTCAATAAATATGTTCTTATTGATGGGTTTGGGCTCATCTTCAATCATGGGAGCATAGTCATAATATCTTTCTTGAATCATAAACTTCTCATCAATATTTACATGAGTACTTTCAATAATCTTCTTTAATCTTAGATTAAAACATCTAGAGGCTTTTCTTTTAGTAGAGTAACCAAGAAAAATACCTTCATCGCTTCTAGCATCAAAATTGCCAATTCTATCATCTCTCTTGATGTAGCACTTGCTTCCAAAGATTCTAAAGTATTTTACAGTAGGTACATTACCAAACCAAAGTTCATAGGGTATCTTTTCTGTGCCTAGCCTTAATTGTATTCTATTGATAGTATAGACCACTTCATTGACCGCATCTCTCCAATAAGTATGAGAAACCTTTCCTTCAATCATGATAGTGTGCACTGTGTCAAGTATTATTCTTTTTCTTCTTTCTACAATACCATTTTGCTGAGGAGTTTTAGGTGCACTTAACTGTCTTTTGATTCCACGTTCTTCACAGTAATCATAAAAATGGCTAGAGGTGAATTCTTTTCCTCTATCAGATCTCAGACATTTTATCTTTAGTCCAGATTCATTCTCAACCTTAGCTTTGAACACTTTGAACTTCTCAAAAGCTTCAGATTTGTCTTTTAAGAATGCAACCCACATCATCCTTGAGAAATCATCAACAAAAAAAATGAAATACCTTTCTCCGTAGTAAGATCTTATTTGAGTAGGTCCACATAGGTCTATATTTATCAGATCTAATTTGTTTTCTATAGATTCTTGTTTTCTCCTGAATGAGGTCCTCACATGCTTCCCCATCACACATTCCTTGCACATGGTGTCAGCTGGTCTTGCAATACTTGGAAGGTCTCTTACTGCCTTTACATTACTTATCTTGACTATGTTGTCAAAATTGATATGACAAAGTCTCTTGTGCCATAGCCAACTGTCATCAACTTTTGCAACAAAACAACTTACTTCTGAATTGAGATGAAAAAACATTACCTTTGGTCTTTGAGCTAGATGCAATCATGTCTCCTTTTTTGTTAATGATGCACTGGCTATTTTTGAATTCCAATTGATATCCTTTATCAATCAATTGTCCAACACTTAGTAAGTTATGATGTAAACCATGAACATAAAGAACATCATCTATTTTATTCTTTCCATCTAAGGTGATAGAACCTCTGCCTATGATGGGTTTGGGAGTGTTATCTCCAAATCTAACCATGCTGACTTTGTATTTGTCCAAATGTACAAATCTATCTTTGTCTCCTATCATGTGGTGTGAACATCCACTGTCAATGATCCAGTCAGTTCTGATATCAGCTTTTGAAACTAATGCTAACTCTTGTTCTTTTTCTTCATCTTCTTTATCCATTTCTTAAAGCATATTTTCAATGTCTTTAATGGAAATGAAACCAATTTCATCTTCTCCTGAATCATCATCAGTTACACCGTCTTCAACATGATAAAATTCCTTAGTTTACTTGGGCTTGTAATCTGATCTGAACTTCTTGAGTCTTGTAGGACAGTTGGATGCAAAGTGACCAACTTTGTTGCATGAAAAACATTTGAATGGTAGCTATCCTTCATATTTACCTTTACCTTTCTTTTCTTTCTTGGTAATCATAGAAATGATTTCTTCTAGTTCTATATCCACTTCTTCATTATTACTAGAGCTACTTATGGATTTCTTGCTGTGGACTAAGGCTTTGAAAGCTGTCTCACTTTTGGGTTCTATCTTTAATCTTGATATCTCAAATGCAAATATTTTCCTGATCAAAGTCTCTCTCTTAAAGTCTTTTGAAAATTGCATAGTCTCATCTAAGATATTGATCTTGCTCTCATAGTCTACTGTTAGTGTGGTCATTAGTTTGTCCATTATATCATCCTCTAAAATTTCTCCACCATTGTTCTTGATACCTAAAACTGATTCATTAATTCTTTGATTGTAGGCTTTGATGTTTTCTTCAGGTAGCATCTCTAAGTTGTTGTACCTTTTCTTCCATGCCTTTCTGCGCACATTCTTTGCTTGGATGTCTCCTTCAAACATATCTTCTAAGTATTTCCAAATAGAGTATGCTTTATCTGCCTTTTTGATCTCAAAAAATTCACTGTCAGATAGGGCACTGATTAGGGATTCTTTGGTGATTGCATTATGAGTGAACACTTCCTTTTGTTTGACTGTAGAGTCTTCTTCTGCAAATTCTTTCAAGGTTGGAACTTCAATTTCTTGAGTGGAAATCTCATAGATCTCAAATCCAACGCACTAAAGATGTGTTATCATTTTTTTCTTCTAGTCAAGATAGTTTTCTCCATCGAACTTAGGACTCTCTTTCCTGAAGTATGCCATCTGATCTACCTTAAGCTGTTAGGCTTTCTCTCCAAGGCACTTGGCTTTGATACAAATTATTAGAATAGTCCCAAAGGATAACTAAGAGGGGGGGGGGTGAATAATTTATCAACTACTTCAATTTATTTTCTTTTCTTAGATATCAATTAACATAAAGTAAATGCACATTCAAATAACACAATAGAGAACACAACAAGTTTGGTTACAGGGAAACCAAATAGGTAAAAATCCCAGTGGGAATTAGCACCCACAAATAACTGTACTTGAGTATAATTATCCCTATTAAGAGATGTTGCAACCATGGTAGGAGTTTTTATTTACAATGAAATAAGTACAGAGACCTGGTTAAAGGTCAGACCCTGTTAGGAGTCTTTTATAAGTAACTCTGTTAAGGGTGAGGACTCATTGTCCAAAAGCTCACTACTAAAATGATTAAGGTTGAAACCTTCAATAGAAAAAATATACACTATATCTGATAGATGAACTATTTGAGTAGACCTGCTATCTTGATTAGTTCTAGTGTGTTTTATACTTCCACTTCTTCTTCACATAGATCTTTTCTTGATGAATGAAATGTCTCTACTGTCCCAAAACAACAGACATTCTATCCTGCACTTTTTCTATCTTTATTCTTCTCATTCACACTTGGCATTCATCAAATGAACTACTATAAGTATTTTATCCAAAGGATGTGATCTTCGCCGGCTCTAGGAGTCCCTTCAATACTTCTTTAGTCAGCCACATCAACCATGCAACCTGATTAGGAACACACAACTCAGACTAAATAGACGTGACGCTTCACAAAGTCGGCTCCACCAAATTAACCCAACTTTACGATTATGATAGAATATGTTTTGCACCTTTGGATAATTATCTTTAAATCATAAATAAACATGAATACAAACACGCATATCCCAAAGATAGGCACAACTCAAGAAATAATGTAATTACGTCGGCTCTTCACAGATAGTCTTCAACTTCTGAAACTGTCATAACTGATTAACATAACTCAACTAAAAATTCATATCTGACTCAGCGTGAATGTACATAGCATCTAGAACATGTATAAATCATGGAAATAAACACGCATAGCTCTAGAACATCTGTACTGATAATTGCATATAGAACACTGCTGTATATTATATGTTGTCATCAATGACAAACATACAATCAATTATTTGCATAGAAGAAAATCTCCAACAGTTTGACCTCACATACAAATCTCATTTTGATAGTCTTAATGTCATATCTGGGAGCATTAATGGCAGAAAATTTTGCAATGTCTTTTGGTCTATTTTGTCTTCTATTATATTGTGGGTTATTTTGAAGGCTCACAATAATGATGTTTTGGCAGGGAAGAGCAGGAATCTTATTGAGTCTCTAAGGAGACTCATCTACTCTGATGTTTCCATGTAGGTAACAACTGTTATAAAGATGAAAGAGAGTAAGTTCCTCCAGGTTTTGAGGGAAGGTGAGACCACAATAAAAAAAAGGACATAGCACATGGTTACACAACCATGAAACCGAGACCTCTATTTGATAATAAGCTCACAGAATTCATCCATAAGGTGAAGAAGTCTGGCTTACCTACATGTGATAGGACAATAGAGAACACAACAAGCTTCCCAACCTTTGTGATCATTGGATACAATGCTGTATCCCCAGAATCCAATGAATCAGATAACGATCATGATGTTCTTTCAAATTAGGATAGTTTCTAGAGTCTATAGATAAGCAGTCTTTAAGATACTGTCAGTGATGTTGACAACTATAATATTTTGAGCCTCTTTTTGATATGTCTATGGTTGTGCACAACCCTCATGTAACTACTTTGATAAGACTTAAACTCTGAAGTAATTGATGTATCTTTTTGACCTACTGATATGCAATATAAAAAAAAGTAATACTAAATGTAAATCTACTACTGCTGGTATAAATCAACAAGTGTGTATATATATATATATATATATAAACATATCTAAATATATATGAACATATACATATATAAATATATAACATATATAGTATCATATTATATAACGAATGAATAAAAAAAGGAAACAAATAAAAACAAAAAAAAATATTAAAACATTGCAAGTTGGGAGGGTGGAGGAGCCACCCCCCCTATGGGCCTTACCCCCACCACTTTGGTGGTGTGGGGTAGGAGTGGGCCTTACCTCCCCACCCTCTGTTGTGGTGCAGCCACCATGACTGCCACACAGCGGTGGCTTACACCGCCGATTGTGTTGTGTCCGTAGTGGGACACCACCACAGTGGTGGTGGGAAGGCCACAACCGCTTCCCACACCCCACTACCCTCTGGGATTTTCATGAAATAGATCAGACAACTAAGATAAAAATTTTGACTTAATTTTTTTACTAAGCTGAGAGGTAGTTGTGAAACCTAGTTTAGATTTAACTCTAGGAAAAAAAAACTATTGTGATTGCAATTGATCAAACCAAACCCTTGTAAACTCATGGGTTGAGGGAAGTAGACTCCTGTCTTGATTACCCCTCAACCCTATCTATCAACATTGACCTTCTACCCATCTTGAACTCAACCCCTTCATTTTAACTCGTTACTCTTATGGATACATAGAAGCTAGAGAGTGCAGTCACTACAACCTTTAGTAAGATTTTCAAAAAAAAAAAATTGTTGTGTTGTTACATGCAGATTTTGGGCATGACATTGTTCATCTTTCCTATTTTCTTTCTTAAGGATGCAAAGGCAACATCTTGTATGAGGATAGTATGCTACCATACGACCCTTAGCAAGTTCTCATATAGTACCTAGTATTCTCTCATACAAGATCCTGCTACTCACATTGGACTTATTCTTTTGTTGTACTGTACCTTACACTTGCTCGTATAGTACCTCATGTATACTTGTACGAATTCACTGGTGAAATTACTCGTATCATGGACAAAGGGAATTTTTTTTTCCACTCAAAAGATACAAAATGGATATTCAAATACCCTTTTTGGAGACACATCTTCCCAAGTGAGAATAGCTCAAGTATCGATCATCCTTGGAGTAAAATTTATGCAAACCATGTTAGACTATGCGTTTGTAATTTGGTAAATGAACCTATATGATTAACTATGGTAGGAATTGTACTTTGGGTTTAAAAAGCATCGATTGTATGTTAACACAGTAATCTGGATGAAACTTGTATATTAATCATGTAGACGGTATTTGAATTCTTGATCTTAGTGAGGGATTGGGAATCTTTGGTTTATGTTAAGTCTTGTACATTGTGATATTCTTAGAAGTTAGTTAATTTCCTTCAATTTTTGTTATTATTATTGTAATATGTAAAATGTAATATCTAAAATGTAGGATATATATAGGAATGGAAGGTCACCAAAATATATAGGAAGAATGTGATAAGGTGTATATATATGGTGTGATGTATGTGTGTGGGGGTGTGGGAAGATAAGATTTCCCTCTCAATCCTAAATTCATAAAGGGAAGATCCAAATTGATTAATCCTTAGAGAAAGGATTAATGCATAAATGAATCTACCTATTGAGAATTGGGATAAACAGAAAAATCCTAGGTTTCGTCCTATAGAAAAAAAATGTGGAAAATATCTAGAAAGATTAAAACCTTAATTAAATTGAATTAGAAGACAAGTAATAACCTCAAAATTTAATAGATCTAAAGAATGCTATTTTTGGGTGTCTGTACTGAGTTTCTAGAAGTTCTGCAAATAGATTGTGAATAGAAACATAGAGATAGAGAAAACTCCAAAATATTTTCTAGATCTAGCTCAGGTTGATTTTGACCCAAAATAGAATGTTGATTCTGACCCAAAACAAAAAGTCAATTCTGACCCAAAATAGAAAGTTGACCTTGACCTGCACAGTTTGACAGGAAATCTATTTCCGGATCCCAAAAGTTTTTTGAAAATGGTATATGGATCTGCACTTGAATCTGCTATCCTGAACCTGTACCTACAAGAAAAATTGTTTTTTTTATTGGGGGAGGGGTTTACCTTAGTCAAACCCTGACTTAGAAATTAACCTTGAAATCAATAATTGAAATAGAGAATGCTAGCAAGTAGTAGAAGTAAATCTAACAATGATGCTATGATATTCAATATATATGCAATTGTATTTTGAATCTAAACAAGTATGAAAATATGAAAGCTTAGAATCAATATTAGAAACCATAAAAATCCATGATTGTATGCTTGGAATCCACCTTGAAGTAAGAGTGAATGAATCTTGAGGATGCACAAAGGATCCTGAAGGAAGATCACACCACCATGATGGATAGATCTAGGGTTTTAATGATGAATCTTGAATGCTTGAACCAAATCCCTTCAAAGGCTTAAATTCTTGAATCCTTGATATTCAATGGAGAACTTGAATACTTGAGAGTAAGAATTGAAAACCTTAGTTGAACACTTGGAAGCTTGCAAAGATGTAGAATAATAAATGCTTGAAATCTTTAGTCTTGGATTGTTCACTATGCTTAGTTAATGGTTAGAGAAAATGAGAGGAGAAGGATTCCTTATATACCAATCTAGGGAAAAATATTCTAGAGAGACATTCCTTATATACCAATCTAGGGAAAAATATTCTAGAGAGACATACATAGGAGAATTAAATTCCAATTAGACTTATACACATAGAAGATGAAATATATTAAATACAATTTATTATTTGTCACTTCATCTCTTTGGAACCCAAAATAGCTAACCCGAAAGTGGGAAAATGAACTTTTGAATGTCCCCCAACAACCAAAAAAGTTTCCAGTTGGAAAGGGGAAACTAGGTTGAGGTTGAGGTTGACCCTGACCTAGGTCAAGGTTGACCTCGACCTCAACCCAGGGAGTCAGAACCCATGGAAAATGTGCCAAGTGGGATAAACAATGTCTAGAGAGGCGAAATCAGGGTCCTAAATAGGCACAAAAGTTGGAGAGGGTGCAGAAATGAGTGGACAATATGATGATGGTCTGAAATACCCCATAAGGATGGCTAAACATTCTTAACATGGAAGTGCTTCTATTTTAAGATGATACAATTATATTAGTACTTGTTTGATCCCTGTGTCCAAGGATTCCTTGGCAAGGCATTATAAAGGTCACCTGACACCGATACATAAATTCACCCATGGTGCCGCAAAAGTCCATCTGAATCGAAAGATTAACCTTAAAATAAATCTACAAGTGTATGTCTGGACTCAATCTCTACCCTAATCTCTTGATACCAAGTGTTACCAAGTAAAGTTTTAAGAATATGGCTACACAAATCTACACCAAAATACAAAATAAAGATCTCATGTCTCCTTCTACTTAAGGAATTCACAAAAACATACTCCTTCCCCTTGATGTAATGAACATCAAAATCATATCACAAAGAAACTCCATCCAATGATACTGTCATGCATTCAAGTTTAGATGAGAAAATATATACTACAAGCTACAATTATTACTATGAGATACTCAAACCTATGAGCCAAAAGAAAATGTCTCCAACACACTAGTGCATACAAAAATGCTGCCAAATCCAAATTGTGGGTGGGGTAGTTCAGCTCATGATTCTCAATCTTCTGGGACTCATATGCAATCAATCTTCCCTCTTGCACAAGAACTACCCCCACACCCTCCAACAATGCATCAGTGCACATCATGAAATATCCTATAGGATCAGGCACTGCCAGGATAGGTGCACTAGTCAAATGCTCCTTAAGAGCCTGAAAAGATGACTCACACTATGCAAACCAAACAAAATTCTTCCCTTTCCTTTGAAGAGAAGTGATAGGATGGGCCAACCAAGAAAAATCATTCAAAAAATGGTGGTAGTACTTCACCAAACTTATGAAACTACGAACCTCAGGAATAATGGTCGATGCTGGCCAATCTGTAACACCCCAATAGAGAACCCAAGAGAATCACTTAAGCTAACTAAAATATGAAGAAAAACCATAAATAAACTAATATAAAATGATACATCCACTGAAATCATAATATACATATCATATAACAATATCACATATACAACCTGATACCCCAGGTATACATAATGAATCAACATCCACTGCACAAGTCACAGTGTATGAAATAATGAATAAAAATACAACACATCCTCTGAATGGATGTCGACCAATATATAGATAAAAAGGTACAAATATACAATATCAATATAATGAACAAGTCTCTAGAAGAACAAGAAGATAGAACTGCAACAAGGATCATCCAAGCATGATGAAGAACGTCAGATCTCAAATGGTAAGAGAATCACTACCACCTGACCTCATGGAACCAAAAATCCACTCCTGCCATGCTGAGGAGATAACATTAGACCCACATACACATGCATACAATAAGAAAGAAAGACTAAAACAAAGTACAATGATACAATTAGGAATGACCAAGGACACACTAGAGATTAAGGTCAACACAAGGGTACAAAAAACAAAGATAAAGAATAGACAAAAAATTAACCAAAATACCAACAAGTACCAACTACTAAAACCATTAGCTAAATACCAAGAGTCAAATACCAACCATCATAGGAAAAAGAAAGACCTACAAAGGAGACTTAAGATACATACTATGAGAGTGTCATCACATGGTCATTTACTTGAGTTACCCTGGACTAGTGTCTCTGGACCTTGAACCCTCAAGCATCATCTTGTTGAGTTACCCTAGACTGATCACTCTAGACCCCGGACCCTTAACATGATAACTAATCTTGTATTTAATGTTATCCCAAAGTTTTATTTTTAAGTTATCACTTATTACAAACTTATGGTAGGTTACCCTGGAGCTGGCCTCTTTGGGCCCGAAACCCCTACTGTAAGCCACTCCCCTAATATGCACCTAGCTAACCTTCCATAGAGCTTGGAATATAATAGCTTCACCAATGATCAAATAAATCTCAAGTCTGGTTCCTTCCCATACATGAACTATCCCGGTCTTATCTTATTGTACTCATCACAAAGGTACTCTCAAAGATAATCACAATTACACTTAAGTTCAAATTGACAACTGGGTCACATGATGCAACCAAGACAATAAAAATTCATAAAAAGTGACAACATAAAACATGTATGCAACAAAAGGGAAAAAATCAAGCCTCTAGAAAACTAACCCTAAGGACAATCTAAAAACTCTCAACAGATAGAAAAATACACCAGTAACATTCACTTATAAAATTACTCATAAAACATCACAATGCACGTAAAGGAATACACATACATCAAGAGAAAAACACATCCTGAAACCTCTGGTTCATATTTCATAAAGGCCAACCTAATCCCCTATGAAGACCATAAAAGACAACATAGATGTTCATTTAAATAACTTCAAGATATAGTTCAACTAACATAATACTCAGTCAAAAGATTTAATACATAACTTAGTTTTAAAAAAAGAGAATCTCATTGTGTGCAAATTCTAATAAGAAAGTTTTTTTTCTCTAAAAATATAAATTTTAAACAATAAAATTTCTAAAAATATAATTTCTAACAAACATAATTTTTAAAAATTAAATTTCTAAAAATATAATTTCTAAAAACAGAATACAGTTGCATGCAAATTCCAAAAAGAATAATTCTTTTAATTTACTTTAATAAAAGAACATATAAATAAATAAAACTTTCTTAAATTATACACACACACACACACACACACACACACAAACACATACATACACATATACAAATAAATATATTCTTTACAAATATTTATTCTTTAAATTTTTTTATTTAATTATTTTTTATAATAAAAGATAACATGCATTTATCCATATTTTATATTTTACTATGCAATTGTATATCTACATGCAATATTATTAAATTGCTTTAATAATAAGACATGCAATTTATTTACATTCAACATTTTCATGCATATCTAGATCTAAAAAATAATTGCTTTAATAAAAAAACATGCAATTACATTTTCCCATTTTCTAAAAACCCTAGATCTTGGAGAACACAATAAAAATATGAGTTTAAAGAACCTATTACTCCTCTTTAACCCTAGATCTAAAAAATAATTGCTTTAATAAAAAAAACATGCAATTACTTTTTCCCATTTTCTAAAAACTCTAGATCTTGGAGAACACAATAAAAATATAAATTTTAAATGAAAATATGCAAACCATCTTTTTAACAAAATCAACATCAAACCCTAATTGAAGAAAATATAATTTCTTATAACTTGGATTTTTTCAATGAAAACCTAACACTCACAATTCTAGATCTGAAAACTACACAAGAACAAAACCTTAGATTCAATTCAATTTTTTTACATCAGATTTAATAAATCAAACAAACAAAATAACAAACAAGGAATTTCCACACAAAGGATTCAAGTATTTTAGACACATAGAAGACAAAGATTTGATTACTGCAATTTTAAAGGTTTCAAACCCTAGCTTAAAAACAAAGAACATATCTAAAAAAATTACGAAGTAAGGTACAATCCAAAATATTCCATAGCTATACAAAAATTCTTTTACTCCTAAAATTCTCCTTCAACCTAATTGAATTGCCTAAAATGGCTTTCAAATTAGATATATAGAAAACCTAAGAAACTAGGGTTGAAAAAGTGAAACCCTAGTTACAAATTAAATTTTAATTAAAAATTAAAAGAAACACTTTAATTTCAACTTTATCTTAAATTGAGTTTGCACAACTTAACTTTACAAGTTGAAGTCAAAGTCATAATTTAGAAAAGTGCATTTGAAATGCATGTTATTATTTTAATTAATTAAATCAATTATGCAACTTAAAGATAACACGTAACTCAACTTTAAATTAGAATTCTTAGTTTGATTTATTAAATTGAATGTGCAATTAAATTGCATAATAATATTTTAATTGGAACTAATATTTATAACATGTTATTTAATATGCAACTTGATAACAAATATCTTTTTTATATTAGTTATGTATTTAATTTTAATTTTTATATTTAATATTAATTAAATCTCAATTATTCAATTAAGACCTAATAATTAAATCAATTAATCAAATATAGACATTTAATTATTAAATAGCCATATATTAATATTTTAACCTTAATCAAAGGTATAATTATTAACATTAATAATTACTATAATTAATCATTTATCAAAACAAGTAAAAAAGAAACATAAATCTAACTAAAACCATCTAACAAAAAAACAACTGAAACATAAACCACACGCACACACAGAAAGACTCACGAATCCATGTCACCTTGACAGATTCAAATAGGATAGTAAGTTAGATTCTTGTCCATTCTTTGGACAAAATGTGTTGGAAATATGGATGGAGTAACTGAGAGGGGAGGGGTGAATCAGTTAACACAAAAATAAATCCACAAGTCCCTTAGATGTCTTAGATATAAACTGCTGTAACTCGGTAAATTAACTTATCATTGTTCATTAAACATTAATAGTGATTGACATGCATGAAACAAACAACATGAACACAAGTAACACAAGTAACACCAGATATAACGTGGAAACCCAATTTGGGAAAACCACCAATGCAACTAGTTACTGATTTTCACTCTTCTGAAGTGAGCCCTGTTAGGAGCCAACCCTGT
>MU225240.1:12795645-12815607 GCA_018584345.1 Thuja plicata
TCACATGCCACTTCACACTAAAGTGTCAAATGACACATCACCAAACAGAATACACATCACAACCTATGTGGCATGCTTGTGTGCAAAACATTTAAACATTTACACAAAATAAAAATTATTTACAATACACAAATTAAACCATTATCAATCATACATAATCAGTCACCACATTCACAAAAGAAAATACAATACGAAAAGGTCACACTCTCTCTCTAGAGTTGACCTTGGCTTTACAAATTGCACTTGGTCCTATCTTGTTTCCCCAGATTAAACCATGGTCATATCCCTGCATGCTCAAACTCGATGTCAGTACATCATGAAAAACAAAACTTACATTAATAAACATTTCAACATAAGATGATAGCATCTTCTAAACAATATACATGTGTATACATCTACATCATATAACATTACATATTTGCATAAGCAAGTGATAACATCTTGTTCCAGAACCATGATTCCATTAATGATCATAATATCAAAATATAACTGAACAATGCCGAATACATATATCATGAATAATCAAGGTATAAAAATAAGCATGTATATATATATAAAGAGTATGGTTACTGTGATCATCAACAAAACCTGTAACAAGCTACTCATAAAGTCCAAAAGACAGCATGTATAAACCGTAATAGATCAATGTCAATACTCAAGATATCATCCTAATGAGTCAAGTGTCAAAATGAAAGTCAAACTAGGACAGATCAGGGTAGGACCTCACACTAAAGTGCTCAAAATCTACTCATTAAGGCATCACGCCTTGACGAAACATGTTCAAGTTATCCTGGGGTCAACACCAAAGGTAAAATAAAGATAAAGCAAGTTTGTGAAGATCATACAGTGGGTGTATTTCCTTAATAATAAAGATGAAGAAGGATAAACATTAAGGCATTGCACCTGCATTTCGCGTGGAAGATCTGATCTTGTGCTCGTGGGTAGCTTAAGACAGATCAATGGTTGTGTTTTAAAGATAGTAAAGTTTCAAATCTAAGCCATTGACCGGGCATTCCATGCCACCTATGACCTTTTGGGTTTGAATTAAAATATTTAAATGTTGTTCTCAAGGTTGTCATGTTGGTGGTGATGTTTTCAACTTGCAGACTGGGTAGATGGTTTGATTTGATCTATCTTCTTGAATTTATGATGATGGGAGATGTATTCATGACTGTATATGATCTTTTGAGATATTTCTGAGCACATTAATGAGCAGACTTGACTGGTTTAGCATTTCTGCATTATTTATTAAGAATATATTATAACCCTAATTCTTCTCTAACTAATCAGATGGATTGAATCTCGAGCATGTGTGCTATGCAAGGTTGTATATAAGTAGTTTTAGAAGCTTTCGTAGCTTGGTTCAGATTATGTAAGAAGTTTTCTGTGACATTTTCTCTATCCTCAAGAATTTCATGTGTCTGTAATTCTCAGTCTTCCAAGGCTTATATAGGAATTTCTATGGTATTTTTCATACCCTCAGGTTCTCATGCTTTTTGGGATTCTTTTTGAAGCATAATATAATGGCTAATATTATAGAAATCTTGAAGTTTTTGAGCCTTCTTTCTTTCTGCATCTTTATGTGCTATTTTGGATGATTTGATAAGGATAATCTTATGGATTTTGTTCATCCCTTTTTATCTTTTCTTGTTCCCGTGCCTATTTTCTGGAGTGGATGTTTGTTTGTAGGTCATAGTCTATGTCTATTCCATTGAATATGATATTATTTGTGAAATCTTCTCTTTCCTTGAATAACCTCTTTTCATTTCAGACCTCTCTATGAAATATTTATGCAAGCCTATTCATAAAGTTGTGTTCTGCTAGATTTAGGAATTTCATGCTAGTTTTGGTCACTGTCTTATGCTTCATGTTACCTTTGGTGTATCACCTAGTAGGATAATTTTATTTTTAGTTATTTCCCTTTCTGTTCTCCTTCTATCTATTTTCCTTCCAAAGTTTAATTTCATGTTAAAAAGAAGATAAGGTGATTATCCAAGAGGAACTAGCCTAGAACTTGGAGGCTTCACTTCAGTTAGCAGAGGTCCCACAACCTAGAAGTGATTCCCATGTTAGGCTCAAGCGCTTAACAGGGTGTAAAATTTAGTGTATAAAATTTTTGGCATGCCTGGTGGGACCACAAAAGAAGTCCATCTTTCAAGACTATGTTATCTTTGATATGCGGATTACATGGTATAGACCTAAAGAGGTTTCTCTTTAAAGCATATCTAGCGACTCCATTGGTACCAAGAATAAGAAGATCCAGTCACATTAAATTTTATGAGAAGGATAGAAACAAGGAGCTCAAATCCTTTTGAGTTTTTGTAGTTACCTCCAACAAAAAGAAAAGGGAGACCATCTCAAAGGGCATCCCCTACAAGGAGAGTACATTCTACACCCCCTATTTTAGAAGAGAGATCCTTTCTTTTCCATTCAAGAAGGAGAGGAATGTATTTAAGAAAATATTTGTTAATAGATTTAACTTCACTCCCTGGTTCAAGTGCAACCCATATAGTTGCTGTGCAACAAGTCACAGTTCCTAAAATGGTAAGACAATTTGCATTTGTACCCTTCAATCAGGGGATTCCATTAAATTTTGATTAACATCATGATGTGCCCTTAACAACACTAAAAATTCTACACTATCAGATTTCCACAATCCATTTAAATAAATTATTTGATTCTATTTTTGATTGTGTAAGTGTTTTTAGCATCAATGTTTTAGATCAAACTGTGTGATTCATCATCAGAATGAGAGAGAGTGCAAGAAATGTAAAAAGTCTACCTAATTTCATAGGTGAAAGCCACACAATATCTTGTGAACAATTCAGAGATGTGGCTACCATCTATAATATACACCATGTAACTAAGGAAGATGTGGCTACTAAGTTGTTGGCAGCCTCTTTTAAGGGTAAATCCCTAGAATGGTTTAGAACTTTAGCAGTTGGTTCTATTGATTCATGTTACAGACTAGGAGACTCCCTCAATAGATACTTTGAAGACAAGTGAGATAATTTTTCCCTAGTTGAGAAAATAACTACTATACAAGGATCCCCTCAAGAACAGATGACATACTTCAATAAAAGATTCCTTAAGACATGGAATAGGATCCCTATTTCAGTAAGCCCTTTATTCGACCATGCTTTTCTATACTTCTTGCAAATTTTGAACAACAACATATCTGTCATGATTTAATCCATGGGAGGCACCTCACTACCTTAGGATTTTGACACAGTTGTTAAGGCATAAAATAATTTAATTTAGGCTAGTATGATAGCCAGAAGGCCACCCATGCCTCTCTACCCTAATATCCAACCCAATATGCCTCTGAAAATTCATCCATTCACTCCCATACCCACTGTAATAGCACCTCAAGCTAGTTCTAGCAATGAGGAATCAAGAGTAGGCTTTTCCCAAGAACTACAAGAGATGAAAAGTGGTCAACAAGAAATGAAAAACTTTATATAAACCCTAAACAAAGAGTTGAACAGTATAAAAAAGTAGAATCAAGAGGTTAGACCACCTTTTCAACAAAAAAATCAAGGTCCTAACCAACAGTATCAAGCTCAAGGACAATCCTATCAATAGAATAGACCACCATATCAGGGGAATTATCAAGGCCAAAGACAGAACTACAATCAGAGGCCATTCCAACCTTATAATCCATCGCCTCTTAATTATGAAAATCAAGTCAGAGATATGGTTCCAAGTTAGAATAATCTTGCATAAGAAAAGGAATGGTGTTTCCCCTACAATCAATCCCATAATCAGGATACATGCTTAAACATAGTGGTGAAACAAGCACTCATGGAACAAAATTCCTTAAGCACCCAATAAGAAGAATCTTCTAGTGGGTCAGTACCCCAACAAGATATACAATCTGATGAGACTACTCTCTTTAGTTGGGAAGAGAAATATTTTAATGGAGTTAATGGTGAATCTTCAATTGCAGCCAATACTAGATCCAAGAGAAGAGCTCAGGACATGGAGCGAGCAACAGATGGAGGAAAAGCCACCACATCTACAGATTCATCACATCCATCTATTCCTTCCATACTAAAGAGACCTCCTATCATTCTAGTCAAGGAAAGATAATCTCCCAAGGATGTTGAGCCCATGATAGTGAAAGCACACCAAAGAGTGCACACAGTAGTGCCCTTCAATATTGTAGACAATATGAAGAAGATGAATGTGACTATGTCTATGTGGGACTCCTTGGCTATTCCAGGGCAGCCTGAGATCTTGAAGAAGGCTATGGGTGAAGTGGAAATACCTCAACAACCTACAAATGAGATATCTAAGTCAGTGTTGGTCAACACTGATCAAGAGAGGAAATCTCCAAGCAACAAAACTAAAGTAGAGTCCATTCAAGGTAGGAACTTAAAACCACCTCCCTTTTATGTATCATTAATTATTGGAGATTTTCTAGTACATAATTGTATGGTAGATAGTGGGGCTACCAGTTCATTCATGCTGAAAAGGTAGCTGATCATTTAGGGCTCAAATATGAACCCTTTGAAAAGAAGGCAACTCAACTTGATAGTTCATCAATAAACATAGTATGTGTGGCCAAGGATACAAGCTTGATCCTTCATGCAAGCCCCAATTTATCTATCTTACTTGACATATACATCATAGATCTCCCTGCTCTCTTTCCCATATGTTTGTCAAGAGAGTTCATAGCCAAGATAGGAGGCTATCTTTCTTCTGACTGGTCTCACATGATTTTCCATACTAGGTATGGAACCAAGGTTACCATCAAGTATAAATCATTGGAAATTAATCATATTGAACCTTATGTTCCTAATATATTCAATGCAATTTGTCTTGCACTTGATAGTGATGACTTTCTAATCATTAGAGAAAAAAAAACCAAGATAGAAAACATTCCAGATATCTATCTAGATGAATTGGAATTAGGAAGAGCTTCAGAGGCCCAAGACAATGTTATTTGGGATGCTGGTTTGGGAAACTATTTGATACAAGAGGATAGATTCATAGAGCCAAATATTTTCAAGGAAGACACTGAGGAATCATAAGAACATAGAAATAAAGTTTGGGAACTATTATTTGATGGTGATAGAAGCAAACATGGATCTGGTGGTGGTGCAATGTTAGTCTCCCCAAAAGGTGAGAAGTATTATACAACTTTTAGATTGAGATTTTCTTGCACCAAAAATACTGCTGAATATGAGAGTCTGGTGAATGAATTGGAGTGAGCTAGAAAGAGAGGGATTAGAGCCCTAAAGGTATATGTTGAAACTGAGCTGGTGGTTAGGGAAGTAAGAGGGATAAGTGCTACCAGGAATGATACAATGAAAGCCTACAAGCATCAAATTTGGGATGAAATAGAAGATTTCCATGCTTTCAAAGTCATTTCTATCCCTAGAAAACTAAATCATAATGCAGATAGATTAGCTGTTGTTGGATCCCAATTTGAATTTCCTAACAAAATTTCAGTAAGGAAGGATAAAAAAAATGTTAAGATTATTGTTAGGCCTTCCATCCCTAATAATAAGAATAATTGGAAAGTGTTTGATAATGATGAGAAAATTTTGTAATTCTTACTTGAAGAAGATGTCTTTTCAAAGCACAATCAGGATAGAATGATGTAGAACTATGGTGACCAAGTGGTACAACTTAAATCAAATAAGATGCCTAAAGGCCTTTTCACCCTTGAATATATCTTCAAAAAATATGAAAAAGCAAAAAAGAATAAGACTAGCTTGGTATCTCAACAAGAACACTATGCTGGTTTGGAACTGGAGCCAGATAAAAGCCTAAAGTTCAGAAAGATGAACACTTATTCAGAGAAACAAGCTTACACTCAATTATTTCAAGAATTCAATGATGTCTTTTCCTGGAAATATGAAGATCTCAAAGGATTTAATCCAAAACTTTCTCAACATACCATTGAGCTACAACCAAATGCCAAGCCAGTTAGATAGAAGCAAAGGCCTGTCAACCCCAAACTTGAGCCACTTCTGCATAAAAAAGTGCTCAAACTGATCAAGAGTGGCATCATATACCCCATAAAGCATACTAGTTTGGTATCCAATCTTGTTCCTATTAGGAAAAATAATGGGGAACTAAGGTTATGTGTTGACTTTAGGGACCTAAATAGGGTGTCCCTAAAAGATCGCCACCCATTACCATCCATGGAACAAATTTTGTTGTGTGTCTTTGGATCAGAATGCTTCTCATTACTGGATGGCTAATCAGGATATAATCAAATCCTAGTTAATAAGGATGATCAATATTAAACTATATTTACAACCAAGTGGGGAACCATGAATTATCAAAAGATTCCTTTTGGTTTGTCAAATGTAGGTGCCACTTTCTAGAAGGATATGGATATGGCCTTCAAAAGCCTCATGTACAAGTTTGTACTGGTCTAGCTAGATAATGTCACGTTCTATTCTAAACATGTAGCAGACCACATCAAACATTTGAGGAAAATATTTGAAAGGTTCTGGGAGTTTGGGATCTCCCTCAATCCAAAGAAATGTGTGTTTGCAGTCCATGAAGGGAAAATGATGGGATATATTATGTCCAAACAAGGTATTACAGTAGACCCTAAGAGGATTGTAGCTATTCTAGAGCTACCCCTACCACCTCACAAGAAGAGTCTTCAATCCTTCATAGGAATGATTAACTTTGTCAGACATTTTTTTCCTAACATTATATATCTTTTGAAGCCTTTAACAACAATGTTGAAGAAGAATGCAGTTTTTTGTTTGAGAAAAGAAGGAAAGAATAGTTTTCATTCCATTAAAGAGGCTCTGACAGAGGCTCCTACCTTGATGAATCTTGATTTTAGAAAATAATTCATTCTATATGCTTATGAATGATATGATTCCATATCTACAATGTTAACTCAATAGAACTTTGAAGGATTGGAACAACCTATTGCTTTCTTTAGCAAAGGTTTGGAAGAGTATGAAAAAAGGTACTCTTTTGTAGAAAAAAAATGTATTTGCTCTTGTGAAGAGTTTTAAAAATTTAGACATTTATTAACCCACATTAAGGTACATTTAAAAGTCACTCATCCAAGTGTCAAATAATTCATACTCTCTAAAGACTTGAATGAAAAAAGAGCTGGTTGGATAACCAGAGTTATGGAATATGATATAGACATTCAGATTACCAAGTTGGTTAGAGGATGGGGTCATTGTGAAAAATTGACTGAGGATGAACCTCTAAAAGACCAAGAGAAAATAAATACATCCTTAGTTGTGCATTCAATAGAAGAACATGCCAAGGAAGCATGTTGGTTGCCTAACATGGTTCATTTTTTAAAGACATGAGAGCTCCCTGCAAATTTGGATTTAGAAAAAAGAAGGTATTATAGTTTGGAATCTATCCCCTTTGTGTTGATTAATGAGATCATTTTTAGAAAGGATCATAATGGTGTTCTCTTAAGGTGCATTGGTTCAGAACAAGTAGTAGGTGTCCTACATGAATTCCATGATGGACCTTCTAGAGGTCATTTCTCTCCTAAGACTAATTATTTCAAGAACATGAGGGGTGGATACTATTGGCCATCTATGTTTAAGGATAATCATGATCATGTAAAAAAATTCATGAAGTGTGCCATGTTTGCAGATAAGGAAATGCTTGTAGCTCTTCCCCTCCAACCAATCAGGATAGACCAACCTTTTATGAAGTGGGGAATTGAATTCATAGGTCTAATTAACCCCCCATCCAGTGTAGGCCATAGGTGGATAATAACTGCAACTGATTACTTCACCAGGTGGATTGAGGCTATTGCACTAAAGAAAGAAAATGAGAATGTTGTCCTGAGTTTTTATGATGACATAATCCACAAGTTTGGAACCCCGGACTCTATTATATCAGATAATGAACTTGCCTTCACAGGCCTAAGAGTCACCGAGTGGGTAGTTAGGAATGGTATTTTCTTAAATACTAACTCCAATTATTACCCCCAGGGTAATGGTTTGGCAAAGTTTACTAACAAGAATCTGATCAGGATAATTAAGAAGACTTTGCAAGAAATTTAGAGAGATTGGCACTCCAAATTGAAGTCTTCCTTATGGTTAGACATGATAAATCCCAAGAAGATCATTGGGAACTCTCCATACATGATATTCTATGGTAGGGAAGCTAGATTGTCCATTTCAACTGAATTACCAGATTTGGACTTTTCTACCCAACTTGTCCTCTTTGAAGAAGGAGACCCTTTGTAGGTAAGATATGCTCAAATCATGGAGTTAGAAGAAATCAAAGACAAATCTATGTAGAATATGGAGTTCCAAAAGATGCAAACCAAGAAAATATTTTATAGGAGAGCTAGATCAAGGAACTTCAATGTTGGGGATGTAGTCCTCAAATGGGATGAATTTAGATCTAGGCCTGACATGCATACCAAGTTTGACTGCTTTTGGGGAGGTCCATTTGTGATCACTAAGTGAAAGGAGCATAATGCTTTTTAGCTATCAACTCTTGAAGGAGAAGCCTTTCCAATTTATGTCAATGTATTTCACCTAAAGTCTTACTTTTAGGTTTGTCTAGCTTTTTAATTAAGTTTCCTATTTTCTGTTCTGGTTTCTAGGTTAGTTTTTCCTTCTTTCCTCAAAGTGATTTGCAAAGTTTTTGTTTCTACTTGTACAGTCCTTTTCCCTATTTTGGTTTGTTTTCCCTCCTCCTGGTTTCAATCCTCCTACCTTCCAAAAGTTTTTGTGTTCTCAATTACAAACTCCTATACCCAATGGAATGTCGTAAGGCCACTAGTTTTATATGTCTAGTAGGCTAACATTAAATAGAAATCACCAAAAATGTTACCCAAATTTCCCATCATGTCCAATTTTGGCTACAAGTGGAGTAAATGAGGCTCCCACAAGGGTAGAGCCCAAATTGTATGAATTCTGCACCTTTCTGTGGTCCTTATCTTGCTTTCTGCATATTTCTTGGTCACTGGTTTTACCCCTGGTTCATGTCTTTACAGACCTAAATGCAAAATAAACCCTATGAAAGCCTCTTAAAAACCTAAATCCTTGGAAGATTTTATATTTCTTCATTAATTTTCTGCCACTTAAGTCCCAAATTTATCATGTGTCTTAATTCATTTGTTGAGTGGGGCCAAGGTTATTTTCCTAAGTAGGTTCTTTTCCTAAGTTTTATTTCCTTAGTCCCGACTTAATTTATTTACCCCAGGCGGCAACAATTTCCTTTTCATCAGATGGTCGTTGTGATGCCTTAATCACTGAGATGGAGGTTTTTTATTCATTAAAGAATCATGCTTTATCAACGCATGTCCAGTTCAGATCCAAGCTTAAAAGACAAGTTGAATATCGATCAAGTTTCTTTTGATTGTATGGTTGACGTTATGGCTTAAAGATAAAGTGCTCAAGATCTATTGATTAAGTCATTAAGCTGTTGCACCGTGTGGATGGTGGGGTCACCTTTATAGAGGGTCTTCAACTTATTAAAGACCGATCAAGTTCAGTTTGATCAGATGGTCGGCTTAAAGGCTTAAAGCTGAAGTGATCGAGATATAATGTTCAAGCCATTAAGCTTGAATGACACATGGCGGGCTAGGATAAGGTTGGAAGGAATAAAGTAAAGACTGATTAGGTTGTATTTGATTGGATGGACAATGTATTTCCTTGAAGCCAAAGTGATCAAGATCTAATGTTCAAGCCATCAAGTCATGATGACATGTGGCATAGATGATGTCATGGGTCCCAGGTTGAAAAGGGAAGAAAAGACACAACAAGTAATAAAGATCCAATGGTTTGTGCAATCCCTTGATTGCCAAGATGCAGATAGTTGATCTTCAAGGCAATGTGCCATTGCAACACATGGCAGGTTGTCATAACCCTGGGCTTGTCTGCACTAAGGTTAATCTATGATCATTTTCAGTTTCATCCTATGATGGGCGTAAAGCCTTAATGCTGAAGTGCTCAAAATCTTCTCATTAAGGAATCATGCCTTGAAGACACATCTTCAAGTAAGCCTAGGGTTAGCACTAAAGGTAAAATAAAGATACATAAAGCTTGTGAAGATTAGATGGTGGGTGTAATACCTTGATTGTAAAGATGAAGAAGGATAATTATTAAGGCATCGTGCCTGCATGCCACAGGGTAAATATGATCCTGTGCTCACGGGTAGCTTAAGACAGATTGGCAATCATGTTTTAAAGATAGTAAAGTTTCACATCTGAGCCATTGATTGGGCATTCCGTGCCACCTGTGACCATTTGGGTTCAAATTCAAATATTTAAATGTTGTTCTTAGGGTTTTCATTATGGTGGAAAATTTTTCAACTTGCAGACTAGGTAGATGGATCGATCTGATCTATGTGCTCAAGTTTATGGTGATGGGAGATGTATTCATGATTGTATATGATCTTCTAAGATATTTGTGAGCGCATTGATGAGAAGACTTGACTAGTTTAGGGTTTTTGCATTGTTTATTGAAAATCTATTATAACCCTAATTCTTCCCTAACTGATAAAATGGATTGACTCCCAAGCCTATGTTCTAGGGGAGGTTGTATATAAGTATTTTTAGAAGCTTTCATAGCTAGGTTTGGATTATGTAATAAGTTTTCTGTGACATTTTATCTGTCCTCAAGCCTTTCATGTGTCTATAATTCTAAGTCTTCCAAGGCTTATGCATGAATTTCTGTGGTATTTTTCCTTCCCTCAAGTTCTCATTCTTTTTGGGATTCTTTTTGAAGCATAATATAGTGGCTAATATTAGAGAAATCTTGGATTTCTTGAGCCTTCTTTCTTTTTTCACCTTTGTGTGCTATTTTGGATGATTTGATAAGGATAATCTTGTGGATTTTGTTCATCCCTTGTTATATTGTCTTGTTCCTATGCCTATTTTCTGGAGTGGATGTTTGTTTGTAGGTCATAGTCTATGTCTAATCCATTGATTATGCTATTGTTTGTAAAATCTTCTCTTTCCTTGAATAACCTCTTTTCATTTCAGACTTCTCTATGAAATATTTATGCAAGCCTATTTAGAAAGTTGTGTTCTGCTAGATTCAAGAATTTCATGCTAGTTTTGGTCACTGTGTTATGATTCATATTACCTTCAGTGTATCACCTAGTAGGATAATTTTCTTTTCAGTTCTCCTTCTATCCCTTTTCCTTCCAAAGTTTACTTTCATGTTAAAAAGAAGATAAGGTGGTTATCCAAGAGGAACCAGCTGAGAACCTAGGGGCTTCACTTTAGTTAGAAAAGGTCCAACAACTTAGAAGTGATTCCCATGTTATACTAGATTGTTAGGCTCAAGCGCTTAACAAGGTGCAAAATTTAGTGTATAACATGTCTAACAAGACATACTAAGGCAATTAGAAAGAAATGGTAACCATAAGAGAATATAACAACCACACATCACTCACACCAAATACAATGGGAGCATAAACATAGAGATCCCAATGTATGAACATGAGATCTGATACTAGATGTAATTCCCACCAAGGAACCCTTGAAAACATAAGTTCAAATATGCACTTAAAATTTTTTGTTTTTTAAACAGAAAGATATAACATCCACTACAAGTGCAATAAGAACCAATAAGTATAAACAAGATACAACAATAATGATTCTCAAATGATCACGCATAAGAAAAAGACTAAGAATTCAAATTAAAAGGTTTCATAACCACTCTACATGCATAGAAAGAATGGAAAGACACATTAAAACCACTACATGAGAGTCCAAAATGGGTCCACAAACCACACAGGACAAGACCAGACCATCATTAATGGTCGCTAATCAAGGAGATGAGTTCATCCTCAATACATTCTAAAGAAAGGATTCATTTTAACCCAAATTGAAGAAAATTATCATAAAAACACCATACCAATTTGGAAAATTGATTGTAACCACACAAAAAAACCCCAAGAACATAAGGAAACTACATATAAAATTACTTTTGAGTAGACCCTCAGGAAGTACTCACTGTCATAGATGCACTAAAACAAACGCACTAAAACATTTTATAGATTCACTAATCTAGATCTCATATGTGCTAATTTGGGTCTCATACATGTTATTTTGGACCTCATATGCACTATTGTGTACTACATATGTGCTAATCTAAACTACATATGCACTAAAACATAAATCAAATGTGCTACACTGCCTTGTAACTTGCAAACATGAAGCCAAAACTTTCTAAACTGGGTTTTCTTAGTCCAACAATTGGGTAGGCATGTTGAAACCAATGTATGGCCAAAATACAAGGCTTTGTCAACACCAAAGAGTACCGAATACACAAATCGATGCAATAATAACTCAATAGTAACAAAATTAACATGAAATAAATTATCAATTGAGGATGAACATTAAAAAAAAAATATATAATGAAGAGTGATGAAAGGGATAGAATTGAGAACTTAATTAGAATCTCTGTCTTTGGAGGAAGGCCATCACCTATACATTGGTTCCCAGTAGTGCTAAAGTGAAACACTACTCTACCATGTGGAACCCTCAGGCCTACCCAACCATGCTCATGAAGATAGTCACCTGACCAAAAAAATATGGAATCAAACACATCAAGAAGGGATAACACACATGCTAAACATATGCAAAACTCAAAGAATGATACAAAGGTTTCAATGCATGCACAAGATGAAAAATACAATACACACGAAGAACACTCAAGATGTCAACCAATGTCTGAGGCGCAATACAAAGTAACATGAGCACACATAACATAAAGATTCTACTCACTAATATGAGATGTAGACTCGAGAGTACCAACCATAGGGAGTACCCATATGTCATGCCCCGCCAAGGAACCCAGGAGGACAAGCCAACTAACTACTAAGAGATGTGAATATTTTTTGTCAATGAAATATTAAAACTAATCTAAGTCCTCTCAGGTTCCATAATTCCACTATCCAAGCAACATAATCTAATCTATTCATTTATCCATTAAGATATTGTTAATGTGCATTACAAGTTACCCATTAAGGCATTTATGGATTTATCTAAACTTACTAATTCATTCCTTTACTTTTAACATTAAGATCCAAGGATAATCCTACCATCATTCCTAACATATTTACACGCAGCTATATGAGTTACCTCTACTAAAACTAATGCCATTATTTATACTTTTCATTTAATCATTTAGGTGAGAGATAAACATTTAATAGATAAGAAATACCATATATACTTTATTATTCCATACACTTTTGAGGTACATAGTAAACATAATCCAATATTGAATTCTATAGCTATCTTAATCATTTATTCATCAATTCATAATAATTTACCCCAACCTTACATCAAGAGATACCACATTGATTCATAAATACATTATTTCATACTAAGTCTAAGATCATTTCTTGGATACTAAAAAAGTAATAAAAGATACGTGAATAATTACCCTAAATAATTATCTTTCATATTGATAATATATAATCTTTTCCTTTTCCTTTTACCTAGATCTACCCATTCCCTTATACATTGCTTTGAATTATATTGATATACATCATATCATTAGATACAATTATTTCCTCACAAGAGCTTACAATTACAAGAATGCACATGCATAAGTACATCTTTGCATATACAATAAGAAGTCTTCAAAACTAAAAATCTGGAAGGAATAGGAGCCAAGAGCATCCATCTGACCATGAATAGTACCTTGATATAATAAAGATTAACCACCTAACCATGTGGATCCCATAATATTCCACTCCCCAATGCTAGGAGATAGAAACCAAGGCCCACGCAAGAAGGTAACGACTAGGATACTCCTAAGGTGATGATAACCCTTCCCAAAACTTAATACAACTGAAGGCACAAGGAGACCACAAGGACCACCAAAGACATGATCAACCTTGGTAGGAACTCTAATATTCAAGCTAGGTTAGTGTCATCGCATATCCCTCACCCCTTGGGTTACCCTGGTACTAGCCCCTCTGGGCCCTGACCCCCAAGTAGGCACATGCGGAAATGAACACCTTTCATGAGGACAAGGTTGTTTGATTGTGCCATCACAAAGGCACCTTTTCCCACTCCCATCCCTAGTCTATACTAGCACTATTGGCATGGGTAAGTCACAAATTAATATTTATTAGTGTGTATTTCACCCCATTCCCAGTTAATTTACTTAGGTTATCACTTTATTAAATAACTCATTAGTGGGTTACCCTGGTACTAGCCACTTAGGGCCCCGACCCCTCACTGAGAGCCAGTCACCTAGTGTCCTTAGGCTCCCTACCCAAACGAGTATCAAAAGAACATAATAAATCTAAATAATAATATATAGGAAGCCATAAAAATGTCACAACATAAAATAATTGAGTTTAGGAAAGCCCTAGTTGTCCTGAATCCTCTAGACAACCCTAAACAACAATTAGGTACTCTGATGGATAAAACACATCCACACTACATCAAATGCATCAAAATGGATTCATAAAAAATTAATTACATTAATTACCTCATCAAAACATTAATCATAACATCATAGCATCATTGGATTGGGTTAGGAGATCATTGATTTTCCCTAGTCTATCAGACACTCCTAAACCCTAATATGGTATTCCAGATGATAGATAACACAAAAGAAGACATAAAAATGTACCATTCATAATCAACATCAAAATTTCTAAAAAACCATATAAACAGTTCCTTTGGTACCAACTCAAACTACAAAACATCATAACAAGATCATGTTGCAGAAAACATGCAGATTCCTGAAATTGGCTAAGCCTAAAATTTCCTAAAAACCTTCAAAATCTACAATCTTTATTTGAACTCCTAGGAGGCTGAAACCACTCTCAAAAATCCTAAAATTATTACATAAAATGTAACTTAAAGTATAAGAAAGGAAGAGTATCTAGCTTATACTTAAAGTATAAGAAAGGAAGAGTATGCAACTTATACTTAAATGTTACATTTTATGTTTCACCCTAAGGCTGAAATCAGACTCAGAGCACCAGATTAACCTACCTCTTATTCATAAAAATGCACCAGATATACTATTAACAGAGAAATTAGTGAACCAACAAGTCAAACATAAAATTACATCAGCCTCGAATCAACATGGAAACCCTAAACCTTAGAAAAACCCTGAAATTGACCCTAATGGAGGTCCTACACAATTGATACCCTTCTTGCGCAGTTGGTGAAGGTCCTACATAGTTGGGACCTTAAAATACATAGTTGGGGAAGGTCCTACACAATTGACACCTAAATCCTGCGCACTTGGTCATGAGAGCTGCGCAGTTGGCCCCAAAACTATGCAGTTGGTCACTTACTGTGCAAGGTTGGAAGCAACGAGTTGTAGGTTTGTCTTACGAGTAAAACTGGGCATAATGAGGTCCCTAAGAGTAGAATTAGAGCAAGATCTATTAAATATCTCCTTGTTTCCCTTCCAAAACACTCCTTAAACTTGTCTTACCCTAACAATAAATTTGTCAAACTCACTAGAATCCGACAGAGGCCTAAATGATGAAATAAGGCAAAATAAGATATTGTACACAATCCACCAGATCCAACTCCTTCCTAAAGGTTCCTAAAGACCTTAGATTATCTTATAACACATCCAAAAGTACCAAACATGATAATAGAAGGATATTTTAACATTGTATGATACAATCAGAGTTAATATAGAAAGAATAATTCACCCAACCATATTTCCAAAAGCAGAATTCCTTTGAGGAATCATTTCCATCAATGAGAGGCAAATATATAATAAAAACATAATCATAAAACCACACATTAAAGCTTCCTATGATCCAAATAAGGAAGTAAATATAATAAAACACACACACACACACATAAGTATGGAAAACATATATGAAGGATCTCCTTCTAGGCTAGATCCTACCTGGAGACCTATGGAGAATCCATTGTGGGAGAAGTCCGAGATCTCTCCAACCAACCTTCTAAACTCCTTCAGGTTCCACAAGCACAACTCTCCTCTGGATACAACCAAAAACTCCCATAATCCAACTACCAAGAATATACAATGATCTCTCCCAAAATCTCAATAATGTATCTCTGAGAAAATTCTCTTATCATTCCTTCCTCCTCTTTCTTTCCAAACTCCTCCCATAAGTATCTTACAGGAGTGGTTGCATGGGAAACTTCCAACTATTGCAAACTTTCATAACCAAAGGTTGGTTAATAGTTTAGAGCTTTAATTATTAAATTATTCATTAGTTGCAATATATTCCTGCATAATATACCATTCTTAATTTATTTACTTTAGTAAATATTAATGCATATTATCTCTAACACACGGTATTCATATATTTACTATCTCTTAGTTTATTTTATTTATCTTAGTCATTAAGGAATTCCTCTCAAGGTAAATATTTAATAAGTTGATAATTACTTTAGTATTTACCATATAGTCTTATAACAATATTGCTACATAAATCATAAATACATATAATGATTTAATTCTTATCTTTGTATATATATATATACACACATGCATATGTGTGCACCCACATGCCTATGTGTATATATACTCATTTAAATATTATTATTGTAAGAAGACATTAATTTATGAATATAATTTATAATTCTTATTATAAGGTATTTTAATTCCATATTATATTAATTACTGCAACCAACTATTTTTCTATAAAAGAAAACATTCAATCTAAGAAGAAAGAGAATTAACACTCACATTAACCAAACCTCAAACAAGACCTATGGATCGATAATTCCAAAAATAATTTTAAGACCAAAAATCTATCCGGATAACAAAACAATTTACCATCATGTGAAGGAAAACATATACATAACTAACTCAAGAGTACCCAGCCCAGGTGCAAGGGATTATAAGAAAAGGACCAAAGGTAGGTTTATACTTGTGGGAGCTTGGTGCTATCTCCATAACCACAACAATGATCGAGTATTTTGAGGGCACACTCAAACCTGTGAAGCCAGGTGGAGTTGATGCTCAACACCTGCAAGCCTGGATCACAAAGAAGAAACACATGTGCATGTATATACATGTTGGTTATTTTTTACGCCGTGATTACTGAACAACAACCTTTTCACTTTGCAAAAGATCTTTAAGAGTAGCCAACTCCAAGTAATTCACAATAGAGTAAAAATGACCAATTAATAAGGATGCAGATCCATCCTTCTATGCTTTAGGTTCTGAAAAACCAAGGGGGACACCCTTTAACACCTTCAAATATTGTGTTTGGCATTAATCAACAGAGATCTCACAATGGTTGAACATGACCGGGAGTTACTAGGTAACCGACTAATCACCCATTGAACATCGACCTTGAAGTGAAGCATGAGATTAGTAAAACATCACAAGCCACATAAAACCTTCAGATATGTTGGAGTTTGTGTTTAAAATGCAGAACATAGCCAAGATCAATTTGTCATGTATCAACAAGGAATATATTGATTTCTGATCAATGCCTTGTCCATTGGGAAATACTTCTAGTTCAGGAGAAACATACAAAAACAAACTGTTGTCAAAGACTCAAAGCCATGAACACAAATGATATCAGAGCATACACTAATAAAAAATCAATATGCAAAAAAAATGAACTTATGTCATATCCATAGCTTTATTTATTTTGATCCTAGATTAGAATTGAGGAATAATAACACATACACAGATGAATCCATGCAATGAATCAAAAAATTCATAACCCAAATGAACAACACGGAGGAGAGACTTGAATATGAGAAAACTTGCATTAAGTATGATGAATCTTGCTTCTGTACCAATCCGATCTACAACATTTACCACTTCAACAATATGCAAAAGATCTGAATACATATATTCTATCTGATAGAAAAAATAATACAATCCATAAACTACATCCTAATGGAACCATGAAATGACTGGAAACTCCTAGAGCCAGTACTATGCAACTCTCTATGGAGACCAGGATTTGGAACCCTGTAACAATGGAAGAAATATGAATAAGTATCCCAAAGAGAAAGGTTTCCAGATATTTTTCCTAAAACACCACCTGTCTTCTTGCTTTAACAAATTTTGAGCTGAGTCATTCTTTCTTCATTTTGTTCAAACCACTTTGATTCTGCATCAAAATAGACTGCAAAAACACAATCCTCATTTTGAGACCTTTCCAACAGTATATAATACTTGCTATTTTTGATAAGTTTTTCCCCCCTAAATCATTAATTAAACTTTTCTTTTCCTTCTTGTGCACATCAAATTTAAATTTGAAATTTCCCTGCATCTGGACATTAATCTCTTTGCACATTAAATATGTACATTTATCTTCTAGGCATTATATTTCTACATTTTAGTCTTTCCTATGCATTAATCCTTTATTTTATGCCCTTTTACCATTTTACTCAATTTTTTGCATTTGCATCATAAATCACCATGTGACACTCTCTAATTGGCTCTGCAGTTCCACCTAGGTTCCTATGTCAACTGTCTCATCCTGGACCCGCCACCTGTCTGAGCACCATGTGTCATGCTATCACGTTCCCTTAATGGCTAACTACCTTGCAACTTCTTCATAGCTCCATTACGCCAACCGTTCAATCTCACCTTGATATTTGTGCCCATCTCAAATGTCTCAACTGCTCAGCCTCCACCTCATCACCACCTAGGCTATCTCATTGTTAGCCCCACCATGTGTCACGCTGGTGCGATCCCTCAATGACTAAATTTTGATCATCTTTAGGCCAAGACATTGCACCATCCGTTTGATCCTTGCTACCTTGAGATCTGTGCATAATCCACTGCCTCTGTGCCACATCACCTGCCACATCATTATTGCAGGCCCCACCGAAATTTTCTATTTTGTCCTCCATCATCGTTGGCATAGTTTTGGAGGCATGATTTTTGAGGCACCACCTACACTCATGCGCATGCATAGCTTCTAGGCTTCTTCTTCTTTTTACTATGTGAGCCCTTTTGGTTATAAACACTTTGAATCTCCCATTTCCCATGCATGTGGGACTAATGTTTTTAGTTTCTTAAAGCTTTCAGTGCATCTGTGTGCCAAAATAATGTGGGCCCACCATGATTCCACCAACCAAATAGAATGCCAAAGGCCTCTTGATTGTTATTCATATTAAATGACAAGCGCGGTAGTATATAAATACTAGAAAAGTCTCTTCCCCATTGAATGTGGGACATAGCACATTACATTTTTCAATTATTTTAAGACTTGTCTAAGCATTAACTTGGTGCATAGGGTGAGTTCTGGCAATGGCTGTGGAGAATAACATGGAACCTTGGCTTGAGAGTTTTAACAGTCCTCCATGTTCAACGCAGGTTATAAAACCTCAATGCATTGTATTTACAACTTACCTCCCTTATTTAGTACATGTGTTGGCTCCCTCTACAGTCCATGCAACATTACCCTATTTTAAAACTGCAATTTGCATTTGGTTTGGTATGCGCTGGCCTCTAACCATGTCTTGCGCATCCTTTCATTTCTCTAACATGCCAGAATTCTTACTTGTTCCCTAGCACAATATCCTTTGGATTCTCTATGTAGCCTTAGTAGGTCTCCACACTAGCTAATTGCATTTGCTTGAGTTTGTAAAAGCCTTTTTCTCCTTACACACGGGCTCCTCTTGTTGGATTCTGTAGACACCTAAAATTTACCAGGTGTATCTCAAGCATTCCAAATTATAAATCTCAGCCAAATGCTTCATAATATCATCTCAATGCAAATCAAATGGACATTTATCAAATCAAAGGAACAAAATTCAAATCAAATTAAAAGATTAAATAATCATGAAATCAATAATTAAATCCAAGCCTAAAGGGATTAATCAAATTATGTAATTGATTTTTCAATTGTATAGTTCAAATAAAAAAGGATCAAATCCAACCCAATCACCCTTCCATGGCTAATTTAATTAAATGATAGATTTATTTAATTCCTAATTCTTTGAGACAACCAACCAACTTTCCCTCCATTTGCAAACACCTCAAAGCTTTTGACTTAACCAAGCTTTGATCATGATCAACTCACTCTACCCCCTACCCTTGAGAAAAT
>MU225240.1:12842053-12858125 GCA_018584345.1 Thuja plicata
CTTCTTTGGCTTCTTGCCTCATTCATTTTATAAGCACAAGGGGTTTTTCTTAGTTTTTCCCCTTTCAAAAACATTGTCTTGGTGTTGTTCTTGAGCTTCTTGGTGATTGTTCTTGGATCATCTCTTCATTTATGGTAAACATTTTCATTGCTGCACTCTCTCTTGGATTCTTTCCTAAATCTAGTTTACTTTATTTATATTTTCTAACATGTTTGTAATACTTTTTTAAATACATATTTTTCATGAAGGTAGCGAAACAACATCATAACCTTATCAAGAACTACTTCTACATCCTCTTCACTTACTCCTTTTGCATTGCCACAGGCATGTGAACAAAGTAATGTACATTTTAAAATGTGACTACTGATGGCTAAAAAATTAAAGAATATGGCATCTGCCTAGTGAAATTATTGTTTGAAATATCAAGCCTCCAAGGCTGATCCAACAATGAGATAGATGAAGGTAGAGCGCCATAAAAGTTATTGTATGAGAGAAACAACAATTTCATGCTCCTCCACTTGGTCAAGTTTGGCATGGTTCCATTTAAAGAATTCCCCTTTAGGATTAATACTCTCAACTGGTCTAGCTCAGCCAATGGACCTATCGGACCCACAAGATGAGTGTTCCTTAGTATAAGATGAATTACCTTCAATAAAAAAAGTTGCATTTGTAAGCTCCAATTTGAACACCATCACTTTTAAACTAATTTTCATCTTCAAATAACTCAAATAGGGCTTTCACTGAAACCAGACCATAAATCATCGAATCGGCGATCATAACCATCCATATTTTATACCTCTATAAATTTGATCATATAAACAACAATTGGCCTTTGGAAATGGCATTAAAAACTGATCATACAATGTCCTAGAAACATGCCATCAGGAACATATGCTTACTTCCAACATGTGAACATAAGTGTAAAGTGGATTTGAGAAACACCTTCAACTTTGAGAGATACTTATGTTGATAGTTGACCACTACATTGCTGTTATACAACTGAACATTGAAAATTGGATAAATTGTCTTTGGATTTACCCTTGAAAAGTTACCCTTGAAATTGTCTTTGGATTTACCCTTGACATCATAATATTAGATTGCAAAGTGAGCCCTCTGGAAGACTTTTACCGAAGCATTGAGTGAAAAATGAATAAATCTCATTTGGATTTGACTTCCTAAACCAATCAGAGGAATGACTCATGATATGAAACCCTGAGACTTGATAAAATTTTGCATAGAGAGAAAAAATTTTCAACTAGCTTGTTCTGATCATCAACCAACCAGTCAACACTAATCCTCAAAGTCAACCCTTTAAAAAACCTTCTCAATTAAAACATAGCGAAACTACATAAACTGCACATGTTTGGAAATCTCCATGAAGGCACATTTCCATGACTAAAATATATGGAAGCACTCAATTTTCCATTCCATTCAATCAGGTATAAACTTGTAAGACGTCAAAGTAGGTCATTCTGCAATTCTGCACTTTACACTCTGAGAATCAAATTAATTGCAAATAGAATGACTTTGGAAAATTGTGCAAATGAACTCATGGGTGTCTAAAAATGGAAAATTAGCTTCTATCATTCCTATAACACCTTGGCATAATCCTTATGTCATGAAAGTTTATTCGGCCAAAGATGCAAGCATGCAAATTAGGTCATTTTTTATAATCAAGCAATGTGCAGAATGGAGATTTGAGATAAACACCTTTAAATAACCATCTCCAAAACTCATCAAATATGATATTTGAAAGTTGTGACCCATTATATTTACTCCATGATATATTTTTCACATGTTCCCCCATCAGTATCTCATAAAACTCATCAGGTCAGATTTTATTTGCATTCCAAATAGGCTTCTTCAAAGTGTTTTTAGGGGTACTCACCTTGCCTTAGAGAAATTTTAAATTGGTCACTCCAAATTTGTGCCAAATTTGAGAGTACCAACAATGGCTCTGTCTAGGGATGCATACCCCTTGTGGGCACATAGAGAATTCAAAATCTGTTCCTTCCCAAAACTAGGTTCCTTATTGAAAGCACGAAACACCTAACACACAAGTGAAAGCAAAGCGCCTTTACAATATGTACAATATTCAGAAATGGCCAACAACCATCAAACTAAAATCATCACTTACCCCTATCAAATGTCTAATTTTCATCATTTAGCAGTATGATCATTATGTAAAACTTCTTTCCAAGCAATTGACCATTCTAAAACCTTTTTGCATAATTCATGCCACTATCACACTTCTCAATGTCATTACACTTATCATCTTGTGGCATAACCAAATCATTCATTAAATGAAAAGATCCATAATCTAAAAAATATCCTTTGTATTTACTACATGGTGAACATTCATATGCAACATGATATTCTTGGCTTTCAATCTCCTTAACATGCTCAAGTAAATACTAAACCGGTTGCATTGGAAATTTAAAACATTCAAACTCAACCACACAAGCAACATCAAGATGATTTACCTCAGTGAGTGTTTGGACACCTGAGAAAATATTCTCACACTCAACCCCATACATACTACACTAACATTCAGGGGAATGACTTTGAATTGTAACCTCTAATTTCATACTTGGTTCATAAACATAAACTTCATTCATTTCCAAGCTACAAGAATCTTCAAAATCAGAACTAGAAGAAGACTAATCATTAGAGAAGGATATTGAATTAGAAATTTGATCCTGGTCCCCATAGTTATTCTTTTCATAATCTGATATAACATTCAAATCAACTGTATTTTCAACTATGTCCTCATACAAAGGGTTAGAAAGTACATGGAAACCCTTCCCAAAAACTGAATAACAAAGCATTGGCTGATCTATACCTGCTTCTTCATCAAAGAGTGGATTAAAAACTTCATTATATCCACAATCACTTTCAATATCATAGTCATCTTCATCAATGGTAGAAAAATCTTGCTGATAAAAATGTTGAAAAGGAAACTCACCAACTGTGTGAAGGAGCTCTTGTGCTGAAACATCACATATATAATCATTTGCAGGATTGGATTCATGCATACACACATCAATCGGTTGTTCATAGATAGCATTGGAGACACATAGAGATCAAGTAAACACATTTTGAGGCTTATCCACTCCTTCTAAGTACATTAAACAACTTCCTGGCTCAATATTAGCCTCATCAGAAACATAACCAACATTGCTAGGAGAAACATAACCAACATTGCTAGGAGATACATAAGACAAATCCATAATTGGAGCAACATGCTGATAATTATCTAAATAAATATCTATATCATCTTTAGAATATTTATCACTTGCATGATCATCATAAGAAGGTTTCCTTTGAACATCTACTGCTGAAACAATCTCATCTCTTACTTTCATTCTGAATCTGATTTGTACTAGTTATCTATGTGTCATTTGGGGTAGCAAACTCACCAACATTCTGAAAATTCCATGGAGCTTTTGCACTTTTATATTTAGCCCCATATGCAGTCCCATGAGAAGTTGTATTTTCAAATTTATGACATCTCATGAAACTAAACTTAATCATTCCTTCAATGTCCCTCACCATCTGAAATGCTTGATATAAATTCTGAGGCTCTTTATCTCTCAGCTTGTAACTCATTTTTTTATCAATCACACATAAGTATAAAACCAAAGCCATGGCATCTTGAGGTCTACACTTCTCAGGAATTTTCTTCATTGTCTTCATAAATCTGAGATTGAAATTAGATATGATCTCCTCATCTTCAATATGAGTATAAAAAAAATTAGCAATCAAATCATATTCACTAACCCATTCTTTGTACTTTTCATTAAATGCTTCTTCCAATTCTTTCCATGAGCTGATAGATTGTGGTAATAAAAATGAGAACCATTCTCTTACCTCATCTGTTAAAGATTATGCAAACAAATTCATAATGATATCCTCATCAACAACATCAAAATCCTCTATCATATTAATGAACTCATTCAAATGCTTCTCAGCCGATTCCTCTTTCATACCACTGAACTTTGGCAAATGCTTTCTAATTTTGGATGGAATAAGATTCAGGTAACCTTGAATGCCATTGAAAATTAGGGCTGCATACAACTTAATGCTGAGACCCTATTTACTACATTGCTGAGACATCTTATTAGGCATGATTACACTCAGCATACATCTTTGAGTATCTACTAAATCCTTGCTGCAAGTGTTTCCAACTGATCAGCAAATTTCATCATTATATGCACACTGGTGCAGAGATCTTTCAGAGTCGCCACTCACTACTGTGAGATTGTATAAAATATTTGTAGAGAAAGGATAGGTTGGGATTCAAACAAAGATAGCATAATTTTAGAAATTCAATAGGATTTGAGACATTTATTCACAAACAAAGACATTTTGAATTTATTTTAACAACAATTAGGTTGACAATTATGATCTGAAGAAATTTTAGATTCACAAACACTTATAACTCTTATCCTCAAATAGATATGGTGGAAAATGACTGGATCTATAAAAAAATAGGCCAAGAGTATAGCTCAACTTGATAAGCCTAAATTATTTAGTGCAAATTACTTTAGTTCCCCAGCGGATTCGCCATTTTGTTTGTTCTTTTTTACACTCTGATTATTGAACAACAACCTTTTCACTATGCAAAAAATCTTTAAGAGTATCCAAATCCAAGTAGTTCACAATAGAGTAAAAAGGACCAATTAACAAGGATGCAGATCCATCCTTCTACACTTTAGGTTTTGCAAAACCAAGGGGGGGACACCCTTTAACACCTTCAAATGTTCTGTCTGGCATCAATTAGTAGAGATCTCATAATGGCTCAACATGACTAGGAGATACTAGGTAACTGACTAATCACCCATTGAACATAGACCTTGAAGTGGAGCATGAGATTAGTACAACAAAACAAGCCACATAAAACCTTTAGATATGTCAAAGTTTATGTTTAGAATGCAGAACATAGCCAAGATTGATTTTTCATGTATCAAAAAGGAATATATTGATTTCTGATCAGTGCCTTGTCCATTGGGCAATACTTCTAGTTCAAGAGCAACATACAGAAAAAAACTACTGTCAAAGACTCAAATCCATGAATAAACATGATATCAGACCATACACTACTTATAACAAATCCTTATGCAGAATAGATGAACTTGTGTCATATCCATAGCTTTATTTAATCTAATCCTAGATCAGAACTGAGGACTAATAACACATACACAGATGAATCCATGCAATGAATCAAAAAAATCATAACCCAAATGAACAACATGGAGGATAGACTTGAATATGAGAAAAATTGCATTAAGTATGATGAATCTTGCTTCTGTACTAATCTGATCTACAATATTTACCACTTCAACAATATGCAAAAGATCTCAAAACATCTATTCTATCAGATAAAAAAACTAATACAATCCATAAACTACATCCTAATGGAACCATGAAATGACTGGAAACTCCTGGAGCCAGTACTCTACAACTCTCTGTGGAGACCAGGATTTGGAACCTTGTAACAATGGAAGAAATCTGAATAAGTAGCCCAAAGAGAAAGGTTTCCAGATATTTTTCCTGAAACACCACCTGTCTTTTTGCTTTAAAAAATCTTGAGCTGAGTCACTCTTTCTTCATTCTATTCAAACCACTTTTATTCTGCATCAAAATAGACTTTAAAAACACAATCCTCATTTCGAGACCTTTCCAATGGTATATGATACTTGCTATTTTTGATAAGATTTGCCCCCCTAAATAATTAAATAAACTTTTCTTTTCCTTCATGTGCACATCCAATTTCAATTTGAAATTTCCCTACATCTAGACATTAATCTCTTTACACATTAAATCTACACATTTATATTCTAGGCATTATATTTTTGCATTTTTAATCTTTCCTATGCATTAATCATTTATTTTATGCCCTTTTACCATTTTACTCACTTTTCTGCATTTGCATCAGAAATTGCCACGTGGCACTCTCTAATTGGCTCTACAGCTCCACCTAGGCACCTATGTCAACTACCTCATCCTAGACCCACCACCTATCTGAGTGCCAAATATTATGCTGTCACATTCCCTTAATGGCTATCTACCCTGCAACTTCTTGATAGCGCCATTATGCCAACCGTTTGATCTCACCTTGGGATTTGTGCCCATCTTAGATGTATCAACTATGTGGCCGCCACCTCATCAGCACTTGGAATATCTCACTGTCGGCCCCGCCATGTGTCACGCTGGTGTGATCCCTTAATGAATAACTTCTGATCATATTTTGGCCAAGGCATTGTGCCATATGTCTGATCCTTTCTGCCTTGGGATCTGTGCATAATTTGCTACCTCTAGGCTACATCACTTGCCACATCATTCTTGCGGTCCCCACCAAAATTTGTTGTTTCATCCTCCTTCATCACTGACATGGTTTTTGAGGCACCACCTATGCTCATGCGTGCGTATAGCCTCTGGGCTTTTTCTTCTTTTTACAATGTGAGCCCTTTTGGTTATAAACACTTCGAATCTCAATTTCCCATGCATGTGGGACTAATGTTTTTCATTTTTTAAAGCTTTTAGTGCATCTGTGTGAAAAAATCATGTGGGCCCACCATGATTCCATCAACCAATGGCGCGCCAAAGGCCTCTTGATTATTATTCATATTAAATGATAAGCACGGTAGTATATAAATACTAAAAAAGTCTCTTACCCAATGAATGTGGGACATAACACATTACATTTTTCAATTCTTTTAAGCCTTGTCTGTGCATTAACTTGCTGCATAGGGTGAGTGCTAGCAATGGCTATGGAGAATAATATGGAACCTTGGCTTGAGAGTTTTAACAATCCTCCATGTTCTACACAGGTTATAAAACCTCAATGCATTGTCTTTACCACTTACCTCCCTTGTTTAGTGCATGTGCTTGTTTAGTGCATGCACTGGCTCCCTCTACAGTCCACACAACATTACCTTGTTTTAAAACTACAATTTGCATTTGGTTTGGTATGCGTTGGCCTCTAACCATGTTTTGTGTAGCCTTTCATTTCTCTAACATGCCAAATTTTTTGCTTGTTCTCTAGCGTATCATCCTTTGGATTCTCTACGCAACCTTAGTAGGTCTCCACACTAGCTAATTGCATTTGCTTGAGTTTGTAAAATCTTTTTTCTCCTTACGTGCGTGCTCCTCTTGCTGGCTTCCCTTTGGCTTGCGCAGACTGGTGGATATGGTGCATACATGCTGCACTGGCCTCTTGCCATACATTAGCGCTGACTTTCCCATGTCCTTTGTAGCCTGTCTGGTGCAACATATTCTTATATTTGGCATTTTCTATGAGTTTAAAAGTAATAATTTAACAAAATTTTACCCCTCCTTGGCGCAGCTTGCTTGGTCTCCTTTC
The DNA here is from genome assembly GCA_018584345.1 of Thuja plicata. Lineage (NCBI taxonomy): Eukaryota > Viridiplantae > Streptophyta > Pinopsida > Cupressales > Cupressaceae > Thuja > Thuja plicata. The sequence goes on from MU225240.1 coordinate 12,849,420, forward strand.
CTACACTACGCAAGCCTCCATTTAGCATGGGATCCCTTTTGTTATTTGCATTAAGTTTGAAAGTTTTAATATCTTTTGAATTTGCCTCCAAGCGTTGGGTTTTACCTTTGCTATTGCGTAGGGTCTTTACTAGTTTACAAATATTTTTAAAAAATTTCTTCTCTAATACAAAGCGCAGGGTATTTATCAATTGTCTTCGCTGTCTATAGGATTTGGCATGGTTGTGACTCTTGGCATTACACCTGCTAGTTACATTTGCTAAATTTTTTGATGAAGGTCTTTTTGATGTTAGAAATGCAGCCTACTCTTCTCCATAAATCGACGCAAGATTCTTTTCTTCTTCACCAAAACAATGCGCAAGTCTTTTTCCTATGCATTTTATTTAAAATTTAAAAACATAACTCCACTTTGTGTATATCCTCTGCCTATGCACACACACTGTCCAATAGTTCACATGCCTTCTAACTTTGAATTGAACTGATAGCCACATTCTATCTTCAAGTTAACAATTAGACTCCTTTCAGCATCATCAGAAAATGTCTTGCCAGGAGTCGTTTGGCTAAATGTTGTTTGTAATACTTTTTCAAATACATCTTTTTCATGAAGGTAGTGAAACAACACCATAACCTTATCAAGAACTACTTCTACATCCTCTTCATTCACTCCTTTTGCATTGCCACATGCATGTCAACAAGGTAATGGACATTTTGAAACGTGACTATTGATGGCTGGAAAATGAAAGAATATGGCATCTGCCTAGTGAAATTATTGTTTGAAATATCAAGCCTCCAAGACTGATCCAACAATGAGATAGATGAAGGTAGAGAGCCATAAAAGTTATTGTATGAGAGAAACAATAATTTCATGCTCCTCCACTTGGTCAAGTTTTGCATGGTGCCATTTAAAGAATTCCCCTTTAGGATTAAGACTCTCAACTGGTCTAGATCGACCAATGGACCTATTGGACCCGCAAGATGAGCATTCTTTAGTACAAGATGAATTACCTTCAATAAAAAAAGTTGCATTCCTGAGCTCCAATTTGAACACCATCACTTTTAAACTGATTTTCATCTTCAAATAACTCAAATGGGGCCTTCAGTGAAACCAGACCATAAAGCATTGAATTGGCAATAATAACCATCCAACTTTTATACCTCTGTAAATTTGATCATATAAACAACAACTGGCCTTTGGAAATGGCATTAAAAACTAATCATATAATCTCCTAGAAACATGCCATCAAGAACATGTACTTCCAACATGTGAACATAAGTGCAAATTGGATTTGAGAAACACCTTCATCTTTGGGAGATACTTATGTTGAAAGTTGACCACTTCATTGCTGTTATACAACTGAACTTTGAAAATTGGATAAATTGTCTTTGGATTTTCGCTTGAAACGTTACCAGATTATATCTTTAGGCTTGATCCTTGATCCTGGTAGTACACTGACATACATAAAGTATAAGGAGTCAACTCACTTATTAAAACATTCAACCGATATCATAATATCAGATTGCAAAATGAGCCCTCTAGAAGACTTTTACCAATGCATTGAGTGAAAACTGAATAAATCTCATTTGGATCTGACTTCCTAAACCAATCATATGAATGCATCATGATTTGAAACCCTGGGACTTGATTCACTTTCAAATAGAGAGAACAAATTTTCAACTAGCTTGTTCTGATCATCAACCAATTACTCAACACTAATCCTCAAAGTTAGCCCTTTAAAAACCTTCTGAATTAAAACCTAGTGAAACTGCATAAATGTGATTTGGAATTGGCTGAGAAAACTAATCAGATGGATTGGCACATGTCTAGAAATATTCATGAAGGCACATTGCCATGACTAAAATATAGGGAAGCACTCAATTTTCCATTCCATTCAATCAGGTATAAACTTGTAAGACCTCAAAGTAGGTCAGTCTACAATTCTGCACTTTACACTCTGAGAATCAGAATTAATTGCAAATGGAATGACTTTGACAAACTATGCAAATGATCTCATGGTGGTCTGAAAATGGAAACAAATCTTCTCTCTCATTCCTATAACACCTCGGCATAATCCTTATGTCATGAAACTTTATTCGGCCAAAGATGCAAGCATGCAAAGTAGGTCATTTGCTATAATCAGGCAATGTGCAGAATGCAGATTTGAGATAAACACCTTTAAACAACCGTCTCCAAAACTCATCAAATCTGATATCTGAGATTTATGACCCATTACATTTAGTCCATGATATATTTTTCACATGGTCCCCCATCAGTATCTCATAAAACTCATCAGGTCACATTTTACTTACATTCCAAATAGGCTTCTTCAAAGAGTTTTTAGGGGTACTCACCTTGCCTTACATAAATTTTAAATTAGCCACTCTAAATTTGTGCCAAATTTGAGAGTACCAACAATAAATATAAAAGAAGACATTGCTGAAAAATGACTAGGATCGATTCATCATGTGGCTCTCAGCTATGTGAGTAACTATGACTTTGTCCTGAATCATGAAAAAACATCCTATATATACATACACACAAAAAACATATAGCATTATCATTATGAGGGTTAGGATCTTGAGCATTGGTTTAGTCTATAATCAATACTAATAATAAATCAACATAATCATGAGCAATATCCAAAATCATCAAGTGAGATACGAGATTCATCAAAAGTAACCTTAATAGAAGAAAGTATAAATAATCACTTATATATATCCATCAAGTACATATCATATAACATCCTAACTATATATATATTAGTCCTCAATACACATAGAGAGATAAATACATAAAAAAATGATACAATATGTCTGATATTAGAATCCTCAGGTACTAGCTTATGAAATCATTATAAACAAACTATAGGAATAGATCAAACAAGTATTATGAAAAAATTAAGTTGTAAGAAAACATTGAGAAGATATTACTTCATTAAAAAACACAAAACTTATATTAGGGTTAGAGGGGTATTACACCATGCTTGCATAGATCAATACTAACATTTGGGGCTCAAGTGCTATCTACCACCCACATAAGTCACTCATGAAATCTGGGGGTTCAAAAGTTTCCACTACCCACATGGGTCAATATATGACATCTAGGGATTCCAATACCATCTACCACCTGTATGGGTCAACCCTGACATCCATGGATTCAATGGTATCCACTTAATCATACATAATCTATTGTAATGTTATTCCCAATTCCTTTTAATTATATTTTCACTTTTTAAAGAACTCCTTGATGCTTCTTGTACCATCCAGTTACGGGCTCAGAACCATGTAAGGATATACTACCCATGACTACTCAACGTACTTAGTTCCAAGTCTCAACATCACAAGATGGATACTAGAAAAAGTCTTTTCCACTTGGTCTACACCGAGGACATAAGTAAAACACTTCATCCACTTGGTCTACACCAAGGATGGGATAATCATAATTTTCCAATCAATCTATAGTGAGGACATAAACATAAAAAAACATTGTCTACTTGGTCTACACTAAGGAAAATGATGACATAAGTATCAACAAGAAAGAAAACAATAGTTGGAGGATAAGGCACTCCCAAACGCTCAAGGCAAGAAAAGTCGAGTAAGAACATAACCAAGCCAAATGAAAAATTTCCTGATTGACCAATTTTACAAGAGAAATGCTTCCGATGGAATCCATAAATCATCTAGTTAGAACATGAGGGAAGCTCAAAACACATCAAAAACACTAAAATACAAAATTTGGACAAAATTCAACAATGGAAAAACCATCAATTTAGAGGTAATTGGGTAAGTTTGAATCACAATAAATAATGAATAGAATGTCATCAAACCATTCCAATTGCATGATCCTTCCACAATCATGGAAATCTACAAAATCCAACTTTCCAAACATGCCAAACATGACGGTTGTTAATTTAGAAGGCATGCAAAATGAGGTGAGCTAAAAAATGCCCATAAATAAAACTTGGAATTTAACTTCAAAATTAAAACCCATTTTCCCATATACACCCAACAACACATTTATCAAATAAAATTATCATTCCAGGCACACACAAAAAATCAGGTAGCATAACACTTTGAAAACCATAATTTTCCAAATTGAAAACATAAAACATTCATATAAATCCAATTGAGTAATGGAAATAAACAAGATAATGGGGGAATGATAATTATTAGCCCAAAAAACTACAAATCAAAACAAAAGTTGTGAGGTTCCCTACCTCACACAAAATGAAAAAAACACAAAACTGGATGGAATAAAAAGAATCTACCATGAAATCTAGATTGGCTCCACACAAAGCTTAGAAATGGTGACATGATTCAAACTAGCTGCTTGCTAGAAATATCTGGAAAGTGGATCGATCAAAATGAAAATAAAACCAAATTTCTTGAAAGCAATTTGGAGCAAATTCCAAATTCACAAAAGCCAAGTGAGTGAAAATGAACTTTTTCCCCCAAGTATAAGTCACTTTTGTCAAGGGACAAAAAGGATTTAAAATTAAATCACTCAATTAATGTAACCCAATTATAGACTTTGCAAATTAAATTAAATCAATTCCAGTTAAATAGAATTTACTATGGAAAATTAGCCATCAAATAAAAATAAATTCTAAAAGCAATTACATCAACATTTAAATTCTAACCCATCTACAACAACTGTGGGAACTCTAAATGCACAAACACGCTCATTGGTCTATCACAAAAAATATGAAATATGGATTTATGAACATGTAGCAGGGTTATAACATATAATAATAAGGATACATCATCCATACAAGGAGTATATTGGCTCAATAATCAATGACTGGTGAAACTATTTCTTGTGCCATTGTCAGGAATAAAGCCACACTCACAACCTGCAACTCAGGCATAATGATGTCTGGTACCTCTTCACTATAACATGTAAACATCTAGTGTATCTCCTCAGAGTATAAATATTTAAATCACATATAATAATAGTAAAATGTGTGTAATGGAACACTAGCGCTCAGTGACATGATCATTCATATGTATTAGAATGTCATGGCACTGGTGTTCCATATTCTAATCCTCAATGTACATTTCATTTAAATTAAACATTGCATTTAAATATAAAATATTAATAATCATTTATGAAAATATGAGAATCTAACAATGAAAATATAAATGAAATATCCATCAGCATATATGACACAATATTGTTGGCAAGTTGGATGTGTTGGCATTGTTGTCAACATGTTTGTTGTGTAATTTGGCCAGTGTGGAAGTATGTTCAGAGGTTCGATGAGGATTGGTTACTCTAGAAGGGGATTCATGCACCTCATGAGATGTTGTAGAGGTTGTCTAATTGGTCCATATCAATTTTTAGGGTTTGACTTGATGATTTGGATGAGTTATGAGGCCAGGAGTTGTGACTGGTTATTTTACTGTTTGACATCATGGACAGGGTAGTAGAAATAGGTTGGGTGTGCAATCTCAGGCTGATATTTTTGGTTGGGAACATAGGATATGTTTTGGGACATGTTGATGTATCCACAATTCAAAGGGTTTGTGATCCAGAGGTCCACAGGGAATTCTTTTGTTGTTGTAGTTGAAGGTGACATTGTTCTTGAGATGTGGCAAGAACAATTTTGAAAAATCAAATGGCTGGGGTGGATTTGATTGTTTAAAATTTATTCATGATTCCTAAGGATTTTCTTGGATTACATGCTCACTGAGTTTGTGGCTCACATGGATTTTGGTGATTACGTTTGGAGGATTTTCTTGTTGGTAATATTTTCTTATGTTCTTGGCCGATTTGATTAGTAAAACATTTTATGGGTGATCATTAAAATGTTTTGTGGAAGAATTATGATCTCAAGGTGGTTATGATGGATCTAAGTTATGTTTATCCAACAATATTTGATCAAGTTTATTTATTTTGGCATAGTGAGATAAATATTTACAGTTAGGTTTTTGCGGATTTGTTCTTTATAAAAGGTTGATGAATTAGGGAAAAAAATTGTGTGTGCAGAAGGTTGTGAAAGATCACAGACGCTTGGAAATACTGGGAGAAGAAGTTGTGAAGATATACAAAAGGTTGAGTTTCTCATATGAAGGTGGAAGAGAGAACTACAACAAATATCTAATTGTACTTCAATGGAACTAACCTTGGCATGAGATAGATGCTACTATACAGTTCATACAATTTTTGATTGTTGTCAAGTTGACCATTGTATTGGCCTTGCAAGGGTTTCACTCTTCCTCAGGGTTGTAGCCCATGAATTTTTGAGAAGTGAGCTCTAGATAGTATGCTTGAATGTATGTGCATTCCCCATTTATAATATTACTTCTAACAAGGTATTAGTCTTATTGTGAATTCAAGCCCCATCGTGTTTTTTCTCATGTGGGTTTCTATGATACAAATATTTTTGTTATGTGTTGTGGATGCTTTCTAATTTGTGCATACTTTATTTACTTATCATAAATCAGACATAAGGGTTTAAAGGTTAAAGGGTTTAAGGGTTTTGAAGATCTAGTATTTTAGAAGCAACTGATTCACCGCCCCTCTCAGTTGCTTGTTGTCTTATTTCCCACATTTGATATCTTGAGGGAGATCCAAAGATGACATCATACAAGAAGGATAGTCATAGTTTTGATGGAACCAACTACACTTTGTGGAAGAGCCATATGATAGTGCATCTCAAATGCATTGATGAAGATTTTTGTAAAGTTACTAAGCAATATTACATTCCTCTTGCAAACCCTAATACTTCATAAGAGATCACAGATGCCAAAACAAATATTAGGGAAAAGGAAGCTTTATTGAATACATTGAATAATGCTGAAATGACCAAATTTCATTGAATTGGAGATGACTAATGAGATACAAGAGAAGTTGTAGACCTTGCATGAAGGACAAGAAAGTGAAGGTTTCCAAGTTGCAGAGTTTGAAAGGTCAGTATAAAACCTTGGAAATGAGTGAGGATGACATGATTGCCTCTTACATGCTTATAGTAAATGAGATTGTGACTGATATAAGATGTTCTAGAGGTACCTTGGAAGAAGATGAGATTGTTGCAAAAGTACTGAGATCACCCCCTGCCTACAGTTATGAAGTTACAACTATTTATGAGATTAGGACAGTAATAAATGTGACAAGATACAAATTGGTTGGTAAGATTACTATCTTTGAGCTAAGTACATTTGGTGATTCACTACCTAAGGTTGAGACTGCATTCAAAGCCAATGTATCTAGGACATGCAAAAATCAAATAAGAATGAAGGATCCTCAAGAAGGATGTCAAGATATGAGAGGGATATGAAAAAAATGGAAGAAGAAATAGAGATTAAAGAGTTGGGGGCACTGATTTCAAGAAGAGTACCTAACGCTCCTACAGGTAAGTACCAAGGAAAGTTTCCTCTCAAATTATTTTCATGCAATAAGATATGACACTTTTCTTCTAGATGTCTTGAGAGAGATTCTAAATGGAAGAAAAAACCTACTGTTATAAAGTGATGTTACTTTTGTCTCAGTGATGATGGAGTTATAGATGATGAATCTAACAAGATTGATGATGAGTTCACATTCATTGCTATCAAAGATGAGGATACTGAGCCTACAGATCCTAAGCCCTCTAGTTCATTCATTACTGAAAATGAAGAAGGTACTAAATATGATGATTCCAAGTCTAATATTTCTTTCATTGATATTAAAGAATATGATCCCAAGTCTAAAGATTCTATGCCTTCTAGTTCTACTAATTGTGTCGTTGAAGAGAAATCCCTAGCTTCTCAAATTGTAAAAAAAGATGAATGGGTAATTGACAATGGTTTCTCTCACTATATGATTGGTGACAAGAGTAAATTTGTGAGCCTTGAGGAGTTGATGGTAGTATGGTAAGATGGGGAGACAACACTAGTGTCATGCCCAAAACTAGGGCAAAACACACATACAATTTTTTTTTTTTAAAATACACAAGAGCAAACCACTAATAGTGATGCATTGCAAGTAATGTATTATCACAGTAAGGGTTGTCTTTGAAGTCACTTAGTTTTCTATCCTTAGTTACAACTTATTCGATAAATTCTAGTCCCCAATTACTTTCGACAATTAACCACTAGATAGAAATTCAATAACAAAACCAAATCTAAACCTTATTCCTCTAACCACAATTAAACCTCATTATACAATTTTCCAAAACTATAGTCCTTAAATTTCTTGATAAATATTCAATTGATCTCATTTAAAAAATTTACATAGATCTCTAACCTTTCAACGCACATAGGAAACATACTTAAATTAATTGACATTACATCTATCTAAATATTTCACATAGAAACTACATTTGTAATTCAATACTAACTATACAATAAAATAAACTATGTCTAACGAATTTGCATTACTAAAATTAACCAATAAGGAACATCCCTAATGTATAATCGCTCTATAATTTTTTTTTCACACATACTATGGTCTCAAAACTTATATTTATATAACACGATTTAAGTGAAAATACATCAATTAGGTGGTGCCACTTGATTTAAATAATCATAAATCAACAAATAAATCTATTACAAAATTAACCTAATTGCAAAAATACTCTATTTATAATAATGTCTATAAAAAAGAGAATATAATATCTTTTTAAATAACAAGTGCAATATCAAACTAATTTAATTAAGTTATTACATGTGTTAAAGATAATTAACTACCTCTAACAACTATATTTAACCTTATATAATTAACCCTACC
>MU225240.1:12865111-12899991 GCA_018584345.1 Thuja plicata
TTCACTTATCTAAAAATGTATAATCAAAACAACCATCTGATCTAGGTCTAATCTATATCAAAATGAAATCCACACAATATAATTATCATCATAACATAGTATCTCGAGTCTCTGTCAGGATAATCAAGTGAAATCGAGCAGTAAGACTGTGATGGGTCGGGGTGAGGCCTCACACATGCCATGTGAACTTTGATAACATTGTGGCTATAAGTTCTACTTCTGCTATTAGAGATATTCCTAGTATGAAGAATCCTGTTAATACTATTTGTAAGGAATGCCAATTGGGTAAGAAAAAAAGAGTTACTTTTCATTCCAAATCTGAAAATTCCAATGGATTGTTAGATCTTGTTCATATTGATTTGTGTGGTCCTTCTAAGACTAGAAGTTTGCAAGGTGATAGGTACTTCATGTTACTCATTGATGCCTACTCTAGAATGGTATGGGTAACTTTCTTGAAAGAAAAATATGAAGCTTTTCATAAGTTTAAGATATTTAATTTCATGATAGAAAATGATACAGGACTAAAGATCAACTGCTTGAGATAAAATATAGGAGGTGAATTCACATAAGGAGAGTTGAATACTTTTTGTGAGAAATATCAAATAAGAAGACAATTTTATTCTCTACAGAATCCAAAAAATAATGGTGTGGTAGAGAGTTAGAATAGGTCCATTATCGACACTACTAGGACCATGATTCTTGAAGGGAATTATATACAAAGGTTCTAGAGAGAATTGATCAACACTGCAGCATATACTCTTAACCGAGTGTAGATTAAAGGAAACATTGGTAAGACACCTTATTAACTATGGTATGGTAATGTGCCCACTATAAAATATTTTAGAATTTTTGGTAGTTAATGTTAAATTAAGAGAGATGAGGACATATGAAAGTTTGATGCAAGGAGTGATGAAGGTATATTCTTTGTCTATTTTATCAAGAGCAAGGAATATAGGTGCTACAACAAGAGGTTTTAGAAACTAGTAGAGAGAATTAATGTGAAGGTGAATGAGTGCATTGATAATATATTTAAATCATGTGGATATGATTCTAATGATAAAGGTTCCAATAGTATTCAGATAAGGAAAAACAAGTTTATACCAAGGCTCCATGTATTTTAGTAAATGGATATGATGAAGCCTACACAAGTGGATAAGAGGAAGCACTAAGAACAGTGGTAAGGAAGAAGACATCAAAGTATGTGAGATTGAACCATTCCAAAGAAAAAATAATTGGAGATAGGAAAAGGGGTGTTTAGACAAGGAGAAGGATTTCTCAAGATTAGGTATGCTTGATCTCTGAGATTAAGCCAAAAAGTGTGGATGATGCTTGCAAGGATTATCATTGGGCTAATGCTATTGAAGAAGGACTTGTGATTAAAAATGACTACAAAGAGAAGCTCATGATCATTAAAACCAAAATTGATTCATTGCTTGAAATTTAGATGAATTTAGTGAACAAAAGTGGTCTTATATTTGAGAAAGGAGAAAGTTCCAAATTTGGTCAAGACAAGCCTAAAACTAAAAGAAAGAGGAAGAAAACTAAGAAGACTTCGACAAACCTACCTAAAACTCATAAATTAAGAGGTAAGTGCTTGTCTGGTCATAAGGCTATGGATTGCAGAAGGAAAAATCATATCTATAGTTGTAAAATACATACTATATGTAGTGGTGTGAGAAAGACAAATAATATTATCAATAGAAAAGAAGTTAGATGTCCATGTGTTACAAAAAAGGATGAAGAAAGTGGATAGAAGATTGTTATACATTTTAGATGTAACATATCTACATATATTTCCAAATGCTACCAAAAAAGGAAGTGATAAAATGTGGTCCAATAGGGATAGACAAGAATGAGCATAAGAATGACCAGATTAAGAAAAAAAAGTGGATAAGAAAGGTTAGATAGGGAAAGGAATATAGAAAGCTGGAAAATGAGAAGAGAAGACAAGAATGGATAAAGGAAAGAAGCACAGAAATAAGTCAAAGAGAAAAAATAATAAGGATAATGTGGAGAAAGAATCTAATCTTTCCCCTCTCATAAGAAATTTGGGGGAAATTACCCCTTTTGATTAGAACTAAGATACAAAGGATTGCATCAATCTAATACCCTTCATGGAGGTATCATTCATGCTGTATTGGTATTTTGGAGGCTTCTTCTCAGGCGGAGTAGTTAGCATGGTATGTTAGGAGTTCAATTTTGGTGTATTTAATTAGATAGTGTATTGTGTTAGTGGCTCATAGCATGTTAAGTTGTGTTTGATGGATAGGAAGAAAAGAGCATGATTGATTAGAGCAGAGAGAGATGCCTTTTTCATTGATGTCGAAAGGGGAGAAGAGAGCATGTTTAAAAAAAGATATAATTGCACATAAGAAATACCTTTAGATAAGGATAATATTGAATATAAAAGGTGGATTATATGATGGAGAGAAGAGTATGTAATTAGATTGAAACCAAGGGAATTTTGTTCCTAGGGGGATTAGAGATAGAGAGATGCTAAAGAAAGATGAGTAATGATGAATATTTTGGGTATTATTGGTAGTACTATTTATTTCTCTTATAGGATTGAGATTGTGTTGGTTTTTTATTTCATTTTGTGTTTTTCACATCACATGTTTCCATTAATTCCAAAGGGGGAGATTGCTGGCAAGTTAGATGTATTGGCATTATTGTCAACATGTTTGTTATACAGTTTGGCCAGTGGTGTAGTATGTTCATAGGTTCGGTGAGGATTGGTTATTGTAGATGGGGAGTCACACACCTCATTAGATGTTGCAAAGGTTTTATAATTGGTCCATGTGAAGTTTCATGGGTTGAATTTATGATTTGGATGATTTATGAGGCCAAGAGTTGCGACTGATATTTTACTGTTCGACAGTGTTGACATGGTAACAAAGAGCAGTCTAGTGTGCAAGCTTAGGTTGATATTTTTGGTTGCACATGTAGGAGATATTTTGGGACATGCTGTCGTGTCCAAAAATCAAAGCATTTGTGATCCATAGGTTTGTAGGGAATTATTTTTTTTGTTGCAGTTGAAGATGACAGTGTTCTTGAGGTGTGGCAAGAACAATGCTGGAAAATCAAATGGCTGATGTGGATTTGATTGTTTGAAATTTATTCGTGATTCCTTAGGATGTTATTAGATTATGTGCCTATTGAGTTGGCAGTTCACATAGATTTTGGTGATTAATTTTGGAGGATATTTTGGCTGGTAATATTATTTGCATATTTTTAGGAGATTGTGCATATATGTGCTAACATTGATGTCAACATATTCCTACTTTTGGTGACAATGTTCCTATTTGTTCAGTGAGAAGATTAATTTGGTATGGATATTATATTGAATATCATATGCTACAAAGGTACAAATGGTTTCATTGATATCTTTAGTTGATCTATGTCAACTTATATAGGTTTGCATGATGATTTGCGTGAGCTATGAATGATTTATCAGAGACTGGTACTTTGGTTGTTTAGGAAGAGACAATGTTTCAGTTATTGGATTAGTGTGGATCAGTTATGCAATATTATTTGTTACTAACCTGGTGGTGATTTCAGGACATGGATGTGTATCCTAAACTTGGATAGTTCATGATTTTGATGCTGGCAAGTTATTTTTCTTTAATGATAGTAGTTGTTGATTAGTGTTCCTGATGAACAGTGTAGAGACGAGTATGAATTTTGAGACAAAGTTGTTCTTGTTGATATTGTGGAATTTCTTGTTACTTGAGGATGTTTCTAGATCATGTCCTATTTTTGTTTCTATATCATATTGGGTTATGTGATTGGATTTGGTGAATTTCTTGTGGCGTGTTGCTGTTCTTATTTGTTCTTGGCCAACTTGGTGGCATAGCGTATTGTGAAGGATCATGGCATGATTTATGGATCTAGAATGTGTTCAAGGATGTTTTTATTGATCATTTCTATATCTTATCCAATATTCAATAGATTACATTGTGTATTGAGTTGTAATGAATTAATATTTTATAATTAGGTCCTTGACCGACCTAGATGAAATCAAGTTGATGTAATGTATAAAAGATGTAATAATTTGTGATTATGATAGTGTGATCAGCGTGGTGAAGTATGTAAGAGTGAATGTAAAGATGTATGAGTGGAATCTGCAATTGACATAGATATTTGATGTGCTTCATTAGAACTATATTGGAATAATCATAGATTCTTTTAGTCAATTTGTGAGATATGGATTGTTGTCCATTATGATTTTTAAACAAATATTTTTGTAAGGTAGTGAGTCTTCTTGGGGTTTAAGCCCTTGTTGTATTTAAGTAGTGAACTCTAGACAATGTGCTTGAATGTATGTGCATTCCCCCTTGTAATAATCCTAATAGGATATAGTTCTTTTAACAAAGTACATTCATCTTGTGGGTTTGATCCCCACCGTGGTTTTTCCCTTCATCAAGTTTCCACGTAAAAAATCTTGGTGCATGTGTTGATTACTGTGTTATGATCTTTCCTTCATGTTTATCATTCCAATTTGAGATTACATTAATAAGTTGGTTAATGGTTTGGAGTTTTGTGTCACAACTGATTCACCCCCCCTCTCAGTTGTGAGTGCTACCTTAATTCTAACAATTGGTATCAGAGCTAGAGTCCTCTTTTTGAAGATTTACATCTTGAGGAGATCTTGATGGTAGCCTTTAAGAAGGAAAATTCAATATTTGAAGAAACTAATTATTCTATATGGAAGGGCCTAATGATTAAACACTTGAGATGTATTGGTGAAGAGTAGTGGGATATCAAAAAGAATTCTTACACTCCTAATGATATTTCTACTACAAAATTACATTAAGGAGGTGCATGTGTGAAGCTAGCCAAGTTGAAAAGTCTGAAATGGAAATATGAAGTGATGAAGATGAGAACATTACTTCCTATGTACATAAGATCACTGAAATTGTTTGTGAAATCATATGCACTAGTATAATATTGGATGAAGATAAAATTATTTCTAAGATCCTAAGATCCTTTCTTTCTGCTTACAATCACAAAGTTGATTCTATTGATGAAATCAGAACTGTGGCACCAGTAACAAGAGATACATTGATTGGTAAGTTATCTTCTTTATAAATGAGGGAATTTGGAGATAGTCTTCCTAAAGTTGATTATACATTTAAGCTACTATTTCTAAGGATAAAAAAATATATGACCCTGGAGAAATTTCATCTAAGTATGTATCTAGATATGATGAGGAATGAGAAGAAATTGAAGAAGAAGAAATAAATCTTGATGATATTGAAGCCCTAATTGCAAAGAGACTACCCAAGGGATCTACTAAGTATCAAGGAAAGTTACCTTTGAAATGTTTTCCATGAAATAAGATTTTTCATATTGCTTCATGATGTCCAGATAGAGAATCTAAGTACATGCCTAAGAAATTCAAGTCTAAATATCAGAATAAGTGTTATTATGCTGCTGGTGAAGGTGTAACTATGATCAATCCAAAAAGAGTGAAGATGAGATTGTGTTATAGCTATCGAAGATGAAGATCCTAATTTCTTGAATGAAGAAAAATCCTTAGTTTCACATGTAGATAAAAATGACGAATGGGTTATTGATAGTGGTTGTTCACAACACATAACCGGAGACAAATTTTTTTGTGAAGTTGGAGAAGTATGATGTCGGTGTTGTCAAATTTGGTGATGACACTCCTTGTTTGATTAGAGGTAAAGGTTTGATTATACTTGATGGTAAGAATAATACCGATGATTTTTTATATGTTGAATGTTTGAAGTACAATATTTTGAGTGTTGGAGAACTAGTTGATATAGGTTACAACTTATAATTCAAGGATGGAATGTGCAAGATTATTGGAAGCTGTAGAATTGATATTGCATCAAGAAGAAATACTAAAGGTAATGTATTTCATTTGAATAAATCTGAGAATAGATGCCTGATTGCCAATATTGATGATAGTTGGTTGTGGCACAAGATATTTTGTCATATAAAATTTGATAACATTGTGAAGATAAGAACCACAAGAGAAGTTAGAGATCTTCCTAAACTATTGAAGCCTGCTAATGCGATGTGTTAGGAATGTCAATGGGGTAAGTTGACTAAATCTAATTTAAAGAGAAAGAATTATTCTTGAAGTGGATTACTATATTTGGTGCATACTAACTTATGTGGTCCTGCAAGAACTAGAAGCTATTATGGGGATAAGTATTTCATTTTGTTTATTGATGATTATTATAAAATGACGCGGGTTACATTTTTGATAGAGAAATTTGAATCCTTTGAAAAATTCAAGATTTTAAAAGCTATGGTTGAGACTGAGATAAGTCTAAAGTTAAAATGTTTGAGATCAGATAGAGGTGGAGAGTTTACATCCACTGAGTTTAACACTTTTTGTGAAGAGAATGGAATAAAGAGGAAAATGTCTGCTCCACGAACCCCAAAACAAAATGAAATTGTAGAGAGAAGAAATAAAACTATCCTAGAAACTACAAGAACTATGATGATTGAAGGAGATGTACCACAGATCTACTAGAGAGAAGTAGTCAACACTGTTGTCTATACATTTAACTGATTTCAAATCAAGAAAGGAACTGGTAAGAAACCTTATGAAATTTGGTATGGTCTTTTTCCTATATTGAAATACTTTAGAATTTTTGGAAGAAAATGATATATTAGAAGAGATGAAGATTTAGGAAAATTTGATCCTAGATGTGATGAAAGAATCTTTCTTGGTTATTCTACAAAAAGAAAAGAATACAAGTGTTATAAAAAAAGGTTGAAGAAGGTATTTGAAAGTGAAAATGTCAAAGTGGATGATAATTATTAGAAAAAAATCAGATCTTGCAGATATGAATCAAATGATGAAGAAGATAATGAGATTGTGCAAGCATAAAATTAGAATCAGAATTAGAATGGTTTGGTAGAAAAAAAATGAATAAGTTGCGAATGAGGAAGAAGTGGAAACACAAGAATCTTCTACAAATACAAATTTGAAGACTCTAAGGTATGAAATGTTAAATCATTCATAAAAATAGATTATTGGTGATAAGAATCATGGTGTTTAGACTAAAGGAAGAATTGCTAGGAATGAAATTTGTTTGATTTCTAAGATTGAACCTAAAAATGTTGATGAAACATGCAAATATGAAAGTTGGGTTAAAGAGATGGAATAAGAGTTGGAACATATTGAGAAGAATAAGACATAGATTCTTGTTCCTAGACATAGAGACAAAATGTGATCGATAATAAATGGGTATTCAGAAACAAATTGAATGAATAAGGTGAAGTGGTTCGAAACAAAGCCAATTTTTTTTGCAAGGGATACTCACAGATAGAAGGTATTTATTTTGAGGAGATATTTTCTCCCTTTTCTAGAATTGAAGTTGTTAGGATGTTTCTTGCATAGTCTACTTACAAATATTTTAAGGTATATCAGATGGATGTTAAGTCTCCATTTTGAATGAAGAATTGGAAGAGGAAGTCTATATTGAGTAGCTTGATGGTCTTCCTTTGACCGATGAAGATGACATGGTTTGCAGATTGAAGAAAGAATTATATGGGTTGAAACAAACACCTAGAGCCTGGTATGAAAGGTTAGATAAATATTTATTGAGGCTTGGTTTCAGTAAAAGTATGAGTGATAGCAACTTATACTAAAAAATTTGACCATGATAATATTTTAATTGTTGAAGTCTCTGTGGATGATATTTTTTTGATGGAAATGACAAGCTGAATTAGAAATTTTTTGATGAGATGCATAAAGAGTTTGAGATGTCCATGATAGGTGAGATGAAATTTTTTCTTGGTCTACAGACTACACAAAATGATAAAGGTATTTTCATAGCTCAGTCCAAATATGTGAAGGAATTATTGAAGAAATTTGGTATTGATGATTCAAAACCAGTTGGTACTCCTATGATTACTGGTTGCAAATTGACAAAGGATGATGATTCACCTAAAGAAAATCAAACAATATATAGATAGGTGATCAATGGATTATTTTACTTGATACAAACTAGACCAGATATTATGAATACTATCTGTATTGTTGCAAGATTTCAAGAAAAACTAAAGGAATCACATGCTGTTTTTAAAAAGATATTCAAATATTTGAAAGGGACAATTGATTATGGCTTATGATATGAAAATGATGATGATTTTACCTTGAGTGCATTTACTGATGCATACTAGGTAGGTAATGTGGATGAAAGAAAAAGCACAAGTGGTGGAACATTCTTCTTGGGTAAAAGTTTAGTTTCATGGGCAAGTAAAAATAAATATTATATTTCACAATCTACTGTTGAAGCCGAATATGTTTTTGCTAGTGTTAATTGTACAAAAGTGATATTGATGAAGAAATTTTTGAAAGATATCAAATTAAGTATTGATGAACCTATTGCTATTCATTGTGACAATTCAAGTACTATAAATATTTCAAAGAACCCTGTGTTACATTAAAAGACAAAGCATATTTCTATCAAATATTATTTATTAAGAGACAAGGTTAGTGAGAAAGAAGTCAGATTGGAATATGTATCTAATAAAGATCAGATTGTATATATTTTCACGAAGCCCTTGCCAAAGGATACTTTTAAGTATCTTTGAGGTAAGATTGGGGTGATTTCCCCTCATGATCAGAGCTAGAGATGCATTAATTTTCATCAGTCCAGTGTAATTGTAAAGATCATTAGTATTAAGGATTGATGTATTTGGTGGCTACTAATCAAGGGGAGTAGTTAGCTTGATAAGTTAGGTTTTGACTTCTATGACTTAGTGCATACATGTGCCTTTGTCATTGATATCAAAGGGGGAGAGATAGTCATGTGATAAACAAGTATGAGACTAAAAAGGAAAATAGGAGAGAGAGTCATATATTAGAGGGAGAGATTGTTTAATAATTGAGGAGGTTTGTTAAAAATAATTTGAAAGATATTGTGGTATTGCTAGTAGTACTATTGATATGGTTTCTTTGTGCATTGATTTAATTTTTCGCTCATATATTTCTATCAATGCCAAAGGGTGACATTGTTAGAGATTGTTGGGAAATTCTGCATATATGTGCAAACATTGATGTTTTTTTATTGATGTAAACATATTCCTACTATTGGTGAAAGTCTTCCCGTGTGTTCCTGAGATGTTCAGTGAGAAGATTAATTTGGTACGACTATTGTATTGAATATCAGATTATATAAAGGTACAATTGGATTCATTGATGTCTTTAGTTGATCTATGTCAACTTATAGAGGTACGCATGATGATTTGAGTGATCTATGAAGGATTTATCAGAGACTAGTACTTTGGTTGTTCAGGAAGATACAATGTTTTAGTTATTGGATGTGTGTGGATTAGTTATGCAGTATTCTTGGTTGCTAACCTAGTGGAGAGTACAAGACATGAATGTGTATCCTAGATTTGAGTAGTTCATGATTTGGATGCTGGAAATTTATTTTTCTTTAATGACAGTGGTTTTTGGTTAGTGTTCCTGATGAAGAATACATAGATGAGTATGAATTATGAGACAAATTTGTTCCTATTGATGTTGTGTTATTTCATGTTGTTTGTTGATGTTTCTAGATCATGTCCTATTTGTGTTGTTGGATCACATTGGGTTATGTGATCAAATTTGGTGAATTTAATGTGGTGTGTTGTTGTTTCTATTTTTTCTTGGCTGACTTGGTGGCACAGTGTGTTGCGAAGGATCATGACATGATTTATGGATCTGGAACATGTTCAAGGATTTTTTTATTGATCATTTCTATTTCTTAGCCAAGATTCATTAGATCACATTGTGTATTGAGTTGTAATGAACTAATATTTGTAATTAGGTCTTTGGACGACCTAGTTGAAATCAAGTTGATGTAATGCATAAAATATGTAATCATTTATGATTGTGAAAGTGTAATGAGTGTGGTGAAGTAATTAAGAGTGAATGTAAAGAGGTATGCGTGGAATTTGCAATTGAGGTAGATATTTGATGCACTTCATTGGAACTATATTGTCATAATTAGAGATTCTTCTAGTCAGTTTGTGAGATATGGAGTTTTGTCCATTATGAATTGTAATCGGAGATTGTTGTAAGGTAGTGATACTTCTTTGGGTTGAAGCCCTTTTTATATTTGATTAGTGAGCTTTAGGCAGTGTACATTCATCTTGTGGGTTTTCTCCCCACCGTGGTTTTTCCCTTAACCGGGTTTCCACGTAAAAAATATTACTGTGTTGTGATCTTGCATTCATGTTTATCATTTAGATATGAGATTAAGTTAATAAGTTAATTAATGGTTTGGAGTTTTGGGTCACAAATGATTCAGCCCCTCTCAGTTGTGTGTGTTTCCTTAATTCTAACAACATTTTCTTATGTTCTTGGATGAATTTATTAGTAAAATGTTTTATGGGATATCGGTAAAATGTTTTGTGGAAGAGTTTGTTAGAATAACTAAGAGGGAGGGGGGTGAATCATTGGCCTCAAAAAATAATCCATAAACCAGCCAAAACTTTATATCTCAAATATAAACCTCTAGTTATCTTCAGTCCTATAAGATGTATGCCCTTAAATAATCTTATCAAATAAATATTGCTTGGAGTTCACTGTTTATCCTTACTCTTAATCTTTACCGATTACTAGTCTATCCTTTACCAAAATATAGTAAATAACTTAGTGTTTACCGATCATCTTGTTTTAGTAATGTGTAAAGAAAAACATCAAAGAAATGAATCATAAACACATTTGACACATGGATTATTAATGTGGAAACCCTGTTAGGGGAAAAACCACTTGGGATCGGTAACCCAAAATTTTCACTCTTCTGAAAGTGAGCTAGATGAAGAGCCAACCCTGTTAAAGGTTACAAACACACTGTTAAGTGTGACCTTGTTAGAGGATTTAAATATAATAGTTTGTCACCTAATATATGGAATTCACTATGCTATCTTTATGACCAAATTTTTTGATAATCCTTGGGATTTATCTCAATATATAAAAGATTGTTAATTCCTACTCAGTTAAGATACTTTCTGATCCAATGGTTAAAATGAAATAGTAAATGATCTATTCATGAATACAACTATTCCTTGTAGATATTCAGATCTATTTTAATCTCATAATACATTTCTGATCAATGTTTCCCTTCAATACCTTTGCTCCACTTCTTTTTGCTCAATGATGTTGTGCTTCTCTATTTCTCGGTGTCCACAGAAATATTAGCTCTATTCTTCAGCTTGTTTATTCAGGTCTGTATGAAGACTTCTTTCTTCACCAGTTTCTCTTCAACATCTTCTTCTCTATTCACCCACCAATTCATAATGAATTAGCTTGTCTCTCTTATATACATAATTTCACCATTTCTAAGTCCTTGGATTTCTCATTCTTGGTGTGATCCGTAATTCTCACCATGATTGTTTTAAAGCATACTTCAGTTTTATCCCGTAGATTTCTCTTTGACAACTAGAATAAAATAGTTTTAAAAATCTACCTTATCTTTGCCTTTTAACTTGTTGATGAAAACAATGTGATCAACCAATTAACTCCATATTTATCTCCTACTAGCTAAGTCTTTTGTCATTTTTGAACTTCATTTATTTTCGGTGTTTAACTCCTTTTTTGCTGGGTCTTGAATTTGGTTGTCCTTGGCCATCTCTGTCCATCGGGGTTTTCTATCCATTGGGGTTTTCTACTCGGGTATCACTGCGACTCTTCTCTCGTTAGTTATTCTTGTTTGGGTATCACTGTGACTCTTCTCTTGGGATTCTCTATTTGTCGGTGTGCAGTATCTGTCGGTGTTGTTTGTCACTTGGTGAATACTAAACTTTTATGCATTACTGATAACATAAACTTTGGTTCTTTGAATTCTTAGACAATAGGTATATAACCAATCAAATTATATCAAGTTGACATCAATGACAATACAATACATTAACTGATTTAATGTCTTGCATTAAATTTTTTCATCTTGGTGATAACGAACTTAACATCTTCAAGCATTCAATCAGTTATAGTTCATTAATATTTCCCTTTGGTATTGATGGAAACACACTACATACTACTAATACAATATGAAATATGTTAGTTGTAGTTAATGCAAGAAGATGTTAAGTTGATGATCATTGAGATGTAGAAAGTTAATGCAAGACATTAAATTAGTTAATGTATTATATTGTCATTGATGTCAACTTGATATAATCTAATTGGTTAGATACATATTGTCTAATAATTCAAAGAACCAAAGAACCAAAGGTTATGTTATCACTAATGCATAAAAGTTCAATATTCACCAAGTGACAAAAAACACTGACATACAGTGCACACTAATAGATAGAGAACCACGACAGAAGAGTCAAAGTGATAACTAAGAAAGAAACCCGAACAAACATTACTGACAAGCAGAACCATAGTGATACTGATTGAATGCCTTAAGATGTTAAGTTGACGATCACCAAGATGTAGAAAGTTAATGCAAGGCATTAAATTAGTTAATGTATTGTATTGTCATTGATGTTAACTTGATATAATCTGATTGGTTATATACATATTGTCTAAGACTTCAAAGAACCAAAAGAACCAAAGGTTATATTATTAGTTATGCATAAAAGTTCAGTATTCACCAAGTGACAAAAAACACCAATGGACAGTGCACACTGACAGATAGATAACCCCGAGACAAGAGTCACAGTGATACCCAAGCAAGAAACCCAAACAAATATTACCGATGAGAAAAACCATAGTGATACCCAAGCACAAATAAAAGTCAGAGTGTTGCCTGATGGATAGACAACCCTGATGGATAGACAACCCCGATAGATAGAGATGGATGAGGACAACTGAAGTCAAGACCAAGCAAATAAGGAGTTAAACACCGAAAAAAACTGAAGTTTAGAAATAAGAAAAGACTTAGCTTGCAGGAGGTAAATATGGAGTTAACTAGTTGATCACATTGTTTTCATCGACAAGTTAAAAGCTAGAGATAAGCTAGAGTTTTAAAGCTATTTTATTCTATTTGTCAAAGAGAAATATGCGGGATAAAATTGAAGTATGCTTTAAAACAAGAATAGTGAGGATTACAGATCATGCCAAGAAAAAGAAATTCAAGGACTTAGAAATGGTGAAATTATGTCTATAAGAGAGACAAGCTAATTCATTATGAATTGGTGGGTGAATAGAGAAGAAGATGCTAAAGAGAAAATGGTGAAGAAAGAAGTCTTCATTCAATCCTGATCAAACAAGCTAAAGAATAGAGCTACTATTTCTGCGGACACCGAGCAATAGAGAAGCACAACATCACTAAGTAGAAAGAAGTGGAGAAAAGGTATTGAAGGGAAACATTGATCAGAAAGGTATTATGAGCTTATAATATATCTGAATATCTGCAAAGTATAATTGTATTCATGAACAAATGATTCACTATTTTAGTTTAACCATTGGATCAAAAAGTCTCTTAACCGAACAAGACTTAACAATCCTTTATATATTGAGATACATCCCAAGAAGTATCAAAATGTTTGGTCATAAATATAGCATAGTGAAAACTAAATATCAGGTGAAAAACTATTATATTTAAATCCTCTAACAAGGTCACACTTAATAGTGTGTTTTTAACTTTTAACAGGGTTGGCTGTTCACCGAGATCACTTCAGAAGAGTGAAAATTTTGGGTTGTCGGTCCCAAGTGGTTTTTCCCCTAATAGGGTTTCCACAAAAAAAATCCATGTGTCAAATGTGTTTATGATTCATTGCTTTAATGTTTTTCTTTACACATTACTAAAACTGGATGATCGGTAAACACTAAGTTATTTACAGTATTAAAGGCTAAAATGGTAATCGGTAAAGATTAAGAGTAAGGATAAATAGTGAACTCTGAGAAGTAGTTATTTGATAAGATTATTTAAGGGAATACATCTTTTAGGACTGAAGATAACTAGAGGTTTATATTTGAGATATAAAGTTTTGGCTGGTTTATTGGATTAATTTTTGAGGCAACTGATTCACCCCCCCTCTCAGTTATTCTAAAAATTGGTATCAGAGCTTGTGTTCTTAGAAGGAAGGTTTCAAGACCTAAGCAAAAGAACACAAGATGAGAAAATAAGATGTGCCCAAGTTGAACAAAGACAACTTTGCATCATGGAAAAGTAGGATAAAACTCCA
This sequence comes from Thuja plicata, assembly GCA_018584345.1. NCBI lineage: Eukaryota > Viridiplantae > Streptophyta > Pinopsida > Cupressales > Cupressaceae > Thuja > Thuja plicata. The sequence continues at coordinate 12,879,221 of MU225240.1, forward strand.
CCTATCAGGTATTGTAAATGATGTTACTCAATACTTGGATACTAAATATGTATTTCCTACAGGACCTCACACACTTGATCAATTAAGAGAAAAGAAAGAGCACAATTCTATGATGATAGAACTTACTTCCTCACTCTCCGATGCTGAATTTGAAGATGTCAAAACATGCACCTCTACAAAGAAAATGTGGGATAAATTGAAGCTAGTACATGGAGGAGATGAAAATGTACTAAGAGCTAAGGCATAAAGCCTAAGAGGAAGGTTTGATGACCTAAGAATGAAAGAAGGAGAAAATATCACTCAATATAGCTACAAAGTCAAAGAGGTAGTCAATGCTATCTGAGGAGTTGGAGGTGTACTTGAAGAAGAAACAGTGGTAAGTAAAATTGTAAGAACCTTATTTCTTGTTTACGTTATTAGAGTATCTGCTATACAAGAAATGAGAGTAGTAGAAAACAAAAATGTCACTCTAGATAGTTTGGTTGGTAGACTTATTTCATTTGAGATGAATAATTTTGACAATAGTGTCTTATCATCTATTGAGTCTGCATTCAAATATTCTTCAAAAACAAGTAAGTCAAGTCATAAAAACACTATGAGAAATGATAGTGAAAGTGATAGTGATGACCAAGAACTTGATGAGATTGAATTACTAATGGATAGAAGATTGTAGAGAGGCAAAGTTAGATACAAAGGTAAATTACCAATTGTATGTTTTAATTGTAAAGAGATTGGAAAATTTTCTGCTAGATGTCCTAACAAAAGAAAAGAAGATAGAAATAGTGACAAATCATATGAATATAAGTTTGACAGAGATTACCGAAGCAACCGACAATCTGATAGAAGAGACAACCAAGACTACAAGGATAAAGGGAAGAAATCTTGTTACCTGGCTGAGAACAAAGCTGAAAATGCTAACACCGAATCTGATGAAGACATTAAGGTGGTATTTTTTGCTATGAAAGATGATTCAGATGAAGAGGAAAGGTATGTTGAGACTACACTCATATCTAAGGTTAGTAAGAATGATGTCTAGATTATTGATAGTGGATGTACTCACCACATGACTGGTGATAAAGAAAAGTTTGAAACTTTTGAGTATTATAATGGTGGATCAGTAAGAATGGGTAATGACTCACCTTGTTTGGTTGAAGGTAAAGGAACTATAATGTTGAATAATATGATCATATGTGAACATACATACTAGGTAAAAGGACTTAACTATAATCTTTTGAGTGCTTCAAAGCTGAAAAACATAGGTCACCGAGTTGCATTTGAGAACAAAAAGGCAAAGATCTTCAATGAATTAGGAAGGTTGATCGGAACTGGTGAACAGACAAAACATAACCTATTCTATCTTGATGATATTAAAAACACTTCTTTAATGGCTAGAAATAAAGACATATGGTTGTGGCATAAAATATTATGTCATGTGAATTTTGATAACATGGTTATGATAAGAAATAAAAGGAAAGTAAGAGGCTTATCGAGAATGTCAAATCCCAACCATGTCATGTGTAAGAATTGTCAAAAAGGTAAATGACAAAGTCTAGTTTCAAGAGAAAAACTTGTACATCTAATGCCATTCTAGAATTATTCCATACTGATCTATGTGGACCAATGAGAACAAAGAGTTACTATGGTTATAGATAATTCATTCTCTATGTAGATGATTATTCTAGAATGATGACAGTTATGTTCTTAAAAGAGAAATAAGAAGCATTCAAGATGTTTAAGTGGTATAAAGTTATTTTAGAAAAATAAGTGGAAAGGAACTGAAATGCTTAAGATCAGATAGGGGAGGAGAATTTGTTTATGATGAATTCATTAAATTTTGTAATGAGCATGGAATTCAAAGACAGGTTTCTGCACCAAGAACACCACAACAAAATGGGATTGCTGAAAGAAAGAAAAGATCTATTGTTGATTGTGCCAGAACATTGATGATAGAGAAAGGCATCACTCAAACATTCTAGAGGGAAGCTATCAGTACTGCTATCTACACATTGAAAAAATTTCAATTGAAGGACACAAATAAGACACCCTATGAGCTATGGTATGGACATACACCCAGTGTAAGTTACTTCATAATTTTTGGAATTCAATGTTATATTTTGAAAGATGATAGAAATGGAAACCTTGACTCTAAAGGTGAAGAAGGAATATTTTTAGGGTATTCTACCAAAAGCAAGGCTTATAAATATCTTAACAAATCCTCTAACAAAATAATTGAAAGTGCAAATGTCAAAATAGATGAATTTGCTGAGAACAATGATGAGGAAAGAAAAACAGAACTAGAAAATTATGACAGGTTTGTTTACACTGAACAACCTAACATTCTACCTGAGCAATGTGTATCACTCCCGAGTGAAAGAACATTGCATCCGAGCATCAGGCTGCAAACACCAAAAATTAGGAAATGGATCAAAATGATGTCCTGAGTGATGGAGATAAGAATGAAGGTCAAGATGATGATCAAAATGATGATCAAATAGATGATCTAATACTTTCTAAGTATGTCAAAAGACACCATCCACAAAACCAGATCATAGGAGACAAGAAGGCTGGAATGAGAAAAAGAAGTAAGTCACTAAACACTAGATGTTTAATTTGTGATTTTGAGCCTAAATCTATTAATACTACGCTTGAAAATGAAGAATGGGTCAGTGCTATGAATGAAGAGATAGAATAGATTGAGAAGAATAGAACATGGACATTAGTACCTAGACCGGATGACAAGCATGTCATCGGTTCCAAATGGATATTTAGAAAAAAGCTGAATGAGAATGAAGAAGTCACAAGGAAAAAAGAAAGGTTAGTATGCAAGGGGTATGAACAAGAAGAAGGTATTGATTATGGAGAAAATTTTTCACTCATTGCTAGACTAGAAGGAGTCAAAATTCTACTTGCTTATGATGCATACAAAGGATTCAAGGTATTTGAGATGGATGTTAAATCTGCATTCTTGAATGGAATACTAGAGGAAGAGGTATACATTGAACAACCAGAAGGGTTTGTTGATCCTAACAAGAGAAACATGGTTTGTAGACTACACAAAGCCTTGTATGGATTGAAACAAGAACCTAGAGCATGGTATGAAAGACTTCACTCCTATCTCATAAGCATTGGATTTGTAAGAACAAGTGAAAATAATAATCTATATTTAAAAGAAGATACTGATGATAACATTTTGATTGCTGAAATATTTGTTGATGATATCATATTTGGTGGTAATGACATGTTATGCAAATAATTTGATAATAAAATGAGAAAAGAGTTTGAGATGTCAATGTTTGGGGAGATCAAACTCTTTCTTGGTCTACAGATTCTTCAACAGGATGCAAACATATACATCACACAATCCAAATACATCAAGGAAGTTCTCAAGATATTCAAGATGGAAGATTCCAAGCTATTTGGAACACCTATGGAAATCAGATGCAAGCTGAAAAAAGAAGATAAGTCAAACAAGGTAAATCAGACCCTATATAGATCAATGATTAGCAAACTAATGTATGTTGTTCATACTAGACCAAATATTGCACATGCAGTTGAAATAGTTGCAAGATTCTCTGCTAATCCTAAAGAATCACACATGACTGCTGCCAAGATAATTCTAAGATATATAAAGAATACGAAAGACTATGGCTTATGGTATAAAAGACAAGGCAAATTTGAGCTTAAAGTCTATATAGATGCTGATTGGGGTGGAAACTTAGATGACAGACACATAACAACTAGAGGATCATTCTTCATGGGTGACAAACTTGTCACATGGATCAGTAAGAAGCAAGGATGTATCTCAAATCTACTTTATAAGTAGAATATGTGGATGCTATTGCAAACTGCTCTAACATTACATGGATCAAGAAATTTCTAGAAGGTATGAATATGAAAATTCTTGAACCAGTGATTATCTATTGTAATAATACCAATGCAATAAACATATCAAAGAATCTAGTCATGCATGCCAAGACAAAGCATATTGCTATCAAGTATCATTACTTAAGAGAAAAAGTGAAAGAGAAAGAGGTGATACTGGAATATGTTCAATCCAAGGAAGAATTAGCAAACATATTCACAAAGCCATTGCCTAAAGATACATTTGAGCACCTAAGAAAGAGACTAGGGGTCCAACCCTTGTGTATTAGTCACTAAAAAGAATAGAAGGCTATGTCAGCCTACACATAATTAGAAGATCATTCATGTTGATGCAAGCTAGAGATGAACTACAAATATTTATCAGTACACAGAAAGGTACTTATCTACACCGAACACCAAAGTTATTGTATTGACGATGGAAAGGGAAATTCAAGGAATATATTATGAAAAGAAGAGATATAGGTTTGCATTGCTGTCAAAGGGAGAGAATATATCCATGTGAAATATCTATCAATATGATCCAAAGGGAGAGAAGGATCCTAAGGGAGAGATGACTCAAAGGAGATATTGTTGTCAAAGGAAAGAGATATATCCATCAAGGAGAGGAACAACCAAAGGGAGAGAAAACATTAGAGAAAGATTCAAAGATACATCCATCTAAGGGAGAGAAGATTCTATAAAAAAGGGAGAGACAAAGTCAAAATTTTCTACATCTATCTAGTGAAGCGAAAGAAGAATGAAGAAATTACTCTGCAAGAAAAAAATCTAAGCTAGAAGAGCTTACCGAAAGTTAGACATTTGTAATGGTTATAGAACAATAATTTTTCTATAAATTTGATGACCTAAAACTAATATATTTCATATTGTATTATTAGTATGTAGTGCATTTCCATCAATGACAATACAATACATTAACTAATTTAATGTCTTGCATTAATTTTCTGCATCTCGGTGATCATCAACTTAACATCTTCAAGCATTCAATCAGTTATAGTTCACCAGAGTTATGATCTTGAGGTGGTTATGATGGATCTAAGCTAGGTTAAGAAAACATGCTTTGATCAAGGTCATTTATTTTGGCACAGTGAGATGCAAATTGAAAGTTAGGTTTTTTCAATTTGTTCTTGATCAAAGGTTGATGAATTAGGAAAAAAATTTGTGTGCACAGAAGGTTGTGAAAGATCAGGGATGCCTAAAATTGCTTGGAGAAGTAGTTATGTAGATATATAGAAGGTTGATATTCTCATCTGAAGGTGGAAAAGAGAACTGGAACAAAGATCAGATTGTACTTCAATGAAATTGACCTTGGCATGAGATAGATGCTACTACATAGTTCATAAAATCTATGATTATTGTCATATTGACCATTGTAGTGGTTTTCTAAGGATTTTAGTATTTCTTAGGGTTGTAGCCCAAGAATTTTTGAGCAGTGAGCTCTAGGAAGTGTGCCTGGATGCATGTGCATTCTCCATTTATAATAATCTTGTACTTATAACAAGGTATTGGCCTCATTTGTGGGTTCAAGCCCCATCGTAGTTTTTCCCATTTGGGTTTCCATAATAAAAATATGTGTTATGTGTTGTCAATTCTTTCTTATGTGTGCATACTTGCTTTACTTATCATAAATCAAACATAAGGATTTTATGCATAAGGATTTAAAGGTTAAAGGGTTAAGGGTTTTGAAGATATAGTGTTTTAGAAGCAACTGATTTATCCCCCCCTCTCAGTTTCTTGCTGCCTTATTTCCTACAAATATAACCAAGAATAAGAAATAATCATAATCATAATATATTAACTCAATGGTCTCAAATGAAAAATACACGAGATATCATCATAAAACATCATGTCACATAAAAACAACATCATCATGCATAGATGATCAAAATGGTAACAACAACAATATCTAACATCTAAATTAGCCATGATACTGGTAACCAAAATAATGTACTTTCACCATACATATAACTCTTGGAATAATGTATGGAAAGTAAGGAATAAGAGGGGAGGGGTGAATTAGTACTTATAATTTTTTTATATCTTAATACCTTAACTGATTAACCATAAACTTGCTATTCTCTATTTAACGAATCCATTACATTGAAATGAAAGTAATGTAAAGTATGTGATTCAAAAAATTAAAACCATAACAAATAAACTCATAACATAGTATTTTGGTTACACAGAAATCCTTGGTTAGAGGACAAAACTATGGTGGGGATGAAACCCACAACTTCACTAAATTGTAGTATGAGAGGCACTCAGTTAGAGCTATAACAGTTTTTCTACTTCTTATAGCTTACTCGGTTAGGAGTATACAAGACTTATTAGGTCTACCTAGTTAGAGGATTTCACAATCTCTACACTTAGAGATGTACCTAGTTAAATGATTTACAATAAAAAGATCTGTTAGGATCTACCTAGTGTTGGGATTTAACTTTCACAATACAATAATATTTAAACTATGAAATGTCTATTATACTTTGCATCAAATAAAAATGCTGATTCAAACCCTATGTGCTCTGATATGTGTTACCTTAATCATGATCTATGTAACACTTCACTTCTCTGCTCTGCTATAGCTAAATATTCTTGATACTTCTCTGCTTTGTGATGTTCTCCCTCAATAATTCAATAACAACAATAACTCCTTCATTAACAAAATCAATGAAAAATCCATCAACCTCTTCATAACTCGTGAATTCATCCTTTATAAATATGAAATTTTAACCTCTTAATCCTACGAGTTAGTTGGGAAATGATTATCCTGAATCGTTCGATCTTCTTTCTCACTCAGTGACCCTGTCACTTTTACCTTGGTACTTGGTGTTTTTATTGGAAATATAAAACTCCCATTAACCACTTGATCTATTCCTTAGATCTTCATCCTAAATTATCTTGATCATTGATCATGTAACCAACTGTTACTAATACTTGTAGTAATATAATTAATGTGGTATCAATGCATTAAATATGTTCTTATCACTTTTTGAATTAAATATTTGACTCGGTTACATATTCCTTCTGAATCGGTTGTATAATCTCTTAGTACTCAGTAACTAGCAACTCGGTGTAGTATATTCACTCAATAACAAAATATGCTCGGTATACTTAGTTCTCAATTTCCTTTTCTTTACCGACTACATAATGCTTTAAATGTCTTGATCGACTGCCTCGGTGTGTATTACCGACTAGTCCTTTATGAGACTTTCTCCATTTACCGACTGTCCTCTCCATGAACTATGACTTTGAAAAAACTAATGAAAAAAAAAATAACTTACAGAGATAACAATAACCACATAAAAAAACAAATTCCATCTCAGATCAAAATAACATGGAACATAATGCAACCATAGGAGGCACTACAAAGTCATGTTGGCTTTGTTAAGGTGGAAAGTGAGGTATAAAGTGAAGAATATTTATGTTATTTAGATCATTTCTTCATGTTTTATAGTTTAGTTTTCATTCCCTACATTTTGGAATGCCTAATGGTACCCACATCTCTATAACTAACAATCATTTACCTTGTTCATTAGTGTTTTAAACTATTTTTATCTCATTTGTCGCAAGATAAGTGCTCCTACTATATTCAACATGTTCATCGTGCATTTAAGCACCTTTGTTTTTTTAGTGTTTTCGTCCTATGCAGTAGAATTTTTTTATATTCTATTTTCTAACTTGTTTTTTGTGTTGTAGCTGGTTTTCTAACCTTTTTGTTTTCTATTTTCTCATATTTTTTGTTCTAATCTTAAAAATTGTTTTCATCTAATATTTTCTTTATAGGAAATTGATCTGTTTCTTACAAGTTCTACATATCAATTATTTTTCCTTGTGTATTAGTACCTTAGAATTCATCAACCCAGTTAATTGACATAATCAATGCTTCTATCAATAATTATAAAAATTCTTCATTTTAGTTCTTTTTTGTCATGATCTTAGGATTTTTTACTTTTGCATTTATATATGTTTAGATTATCATTTATTTATAGTGTATTTGCATTTTTCTTTAGCATTATTGTTTAATCAACATATTTGCTTTGTGTTTCAACTCTTTTGGCTGAAACTGCATTATTTTAAAAATATTCAAGCAACCCTTTGTGATTTGGACTAACATAAGTGATGCAATTATTTATTATCAGTCAAAGGTAAAAGAATTAAAATTACTAACTAATTTGGCACAATTTCTCTTGTTAAATATTTTTTTAATACTCATTTTCTTACACTAATTATGTATTAGTAAATGAATTGTTTGTCATGTTTTGAAAATATATTATTGGTGCATTCCCTCCCCTTGTGCTCCATGTGATTTTGGGTGATCAAAACATCACAAATTGTTACTTTGGATTTTAGTTTAAATCATAAGGTGTGATAGTTTTGTAGGTATGCTCTCCCCTTATGCTCCATATGATCTTGAGTGGTAAAAGGCACTTAACATTAACTTTCCCTTTAGGAGCCTTGTTTTGGGATTTCATCAACCCAAGGGACGACCTCACCAATATGTTATTAGTGGGGTATAAAAGGTGTGAGAATTAAAGTTATAGCTCAATCTACTTACATCATGTGTAACAAAGACATGAAGCTTGGGTGATACCAAGATAAGGGTGCAAGGTTGGTTTGAGAAACTAAATTGACATTTTCAAACTATGCTTTTGACAAACTTGTGTTCACAATTATCCTCAGGTACCTTGCTTATTGAAAAAAGACCCTATAAGCTTTTATAATCCTAGTTTAAGTCCCGTTCATTGTTTTTCGTTATGGTGCACCATTTTTGGGTAGGGAAAGTGCTCACATTATGTCTCTATATGACGAGATAGAGCTAATATTGGACAAGGCTAGTCCTCCAAGGAAGAGATCCAAGGTAGTGCATGACCTTATATTACTTAGTTATATATTTATGTGGTAATATGGTACTAAGTGGATGGATGTCACCATTTTACTAAAGTGGGGAAAAATGTTAACCATGTGAGTCCACAAGGATTAACATACCTACTTGAGTAATTTAGTTATTATTCAAGTATTTGACATGTCTTCATGCGATAAACTTGTAAAAATCAATCAACCTGACTTAATTTTCAAAAGTCAAATTGGCCACTTTGTTGTTGTGTGTGAGAATCTCTTTCCAAATTTCAAAAAAACAACTAGGTTATCACATTAGCACCTTTGACCTATTAGTTAGTGCATTTGATTTATTTTAACACTTTTGACCTCTTAGTTAGTGCTTTTGTATTTTATCACTTTTTATTTATCATTTAATGCCCCTCATTATTTTAGTGCATTGAGCTATATTTTTAGTGCTTTTGATCTATCAATGCATTTTCTCCATCCATTAGTATTTTTGCAATTTCAACATCTTTGACCCATGTTTTAGCACCTTTTCTATTTTATTAAGAATACAAAAAATCAACAATTATATTTGAGAACCCACATCTAACTTTAGATAAATAAGGTATATCTTTATGAACCTCAACAACTTTTTCCATCCATTCTCATTAGCCATACAAAACATCCAACTAAAACACCATCATCCATTGAAAATCAAACTTATATAAAAAACTGTCCTCATTATTAAAACCATAACCTTCACTTTGAACAAGGAAAAATAGATAATCCTTAAATTACCAAACTCCATAAACAAAGAATCAAATCCAATACCTAAATACTCAAAATTAGTAAACACTTATCTAGATCCATATTACCTCTCATCCGTAACTTGTGTAGTGCTTAAGAAATATCCTATCTTAAGTACATTATTTATTTAGACCTTATCAAATTTAGACAATTTATCTCAGGACTTTGGAAAATCCTAATTTGGTAGCATCTAAATATCATCAGCCATTTTTCTGGGAAATTTAATATCCTAAGAAAGAAAGTTTAATATCCCAAATCAAAACAAGGATATAGATTCTATCAAGATTATTTTTCCATTATCCATAAAAAGTATGAAAAATAAGAAATAGTAATTCCACATTCTAATTATCTTCACAAAAATAGTTTCTAAGCTTAAACATCTAGGTTACAAACCTCAAACTTAAAAAACTACAACAACTTCCCATATAAGTCTTCCTACAACAACTTCCCATATAAGTCTTCCTAAAAAATCATAACATTATGTTTCAACCAAACACACTAGGTTCACCTTTGTATGGTATACACAAGGGATCCATACAAAAATATAATGGAATCCCACTAAGCCAAACCACTTTGGGGAATGGTTAACATGAATCACACAATGATTTTTTCATTGATCACTAGTCTAATTAACTAGTTTCATCAATTATTTTATCCTTTATTGATCTTTGTCGCTTGTCAGATTAAATAATTTAGACAAGAAAAATATTAAATCTAGGTCATTAGTTTGTCCTTAAGGGAATAATTATTTAATCAATTCTCCTATGTCCTAGCATATCCCCCTTTGGCATAAATAAATTAAATTTATTTATCCCCTTTTTCCTTTTGTGTCACAATTAAATAAAAATATTCAATTCTTTTATTTTCTCTTTTGGAGGTAACTAATAAGTGGGTTGTTATTAATTTCATACTTTCATTTTATTGTTGACATTTATCCTTTCCTTTCCACATCCATTCAACTTACTTTATAGGGACTTCTTATGCAATCTTGTCCATTCATTGTCTTCGATCTTGAATGTTCAATTCAAATTAGAAGTCTATAAAATGGGTTCTCAATTCTCATTTAATAAACCATGACTTTCTAGTATCCTCTCCTTCATGATGTCAAAATTATCCTTTCTTTTTGGCTATATTTGTGCCCTTGTCATATAAATATAAACATCACATTAGAGGAGAAATAAAAAGAAATGAGACACCATCAAAGGAATGTTTCTATTTTGGTTTGAAATACATTGTGATTTATTCATTTTGTTTTGATAGTCTTATTGGTTAGATTAGGATTGTTAATTAACATTATTGCTATAGATTTTCATGGTTAACTAATCATGTTTTTATATATAACCCTAATTTTATTAATCTAAAAATCTCATCTAACATTGATCCTTTCTTTCTTATACATAAGTCTTCGGTTCTACTACAGATAGGAAGGAATAGTTTGATTGTTTACTTTTCTTAGCAAGTCTCCTTCTTGTCTAAATACCTTTATATTTGTCTCCAATATTTTGATATTTAGATTGATTCCTTTGAATATATTTAGTAGGTTTCCTTGGTATTTTTCAGATTCTTTCTTTTCTTCCTTTGAGCCTTCATTAAATTCCAAAGCTTTCCTTTATTTTATAGGAGTAAAATGAACTTCTTCTAACTCAATTTTAGGTTTAGGAGCAATCTGATTCCATTATTTATTCACTTTGACATTTCTAATTTCCACAACTTTCTTTAACCTCATATTGTAGCATCAATATGCCTTTCTTGTAGTAGAGTCTTCCGAGAAGATACCCTCATTAGGTTTTGCATCAAACTTTCCAAGATTGCCTTCATCTCTTCCAATATAACTTTTTCTTCTAAAGATTTTTAAATATTTGATAGCAGGAACCTTTCCAAACCATAGTTCATAGGTAGTCTTTGTATGATTTTATTTGATATATACCTTATTAAGAAGGTAGACAATAGTGCCTAAAACATCTCTCTAATATACATTAGGTAAACTAACATCTTTAGCATTATTATATCCATTTAAATAATAGTTTGTTTTTTTATTTCAACAACTCCATTTTGATGTAGAGTCCTTAGAGTAGATACCTGTCTTCTAATTCCATACTTTTCAAAACAAACTATCAAACTTATTTAATGTAAATTGATCTCATCTTTCAAATCTTAAACATTTAATTATAGAATCCATTTAATTCTCAATCAAATTTTTGAAATTTTTAAATGTATCTAGAGCTTCAAATTTATCTCTTAAAAATGTCACCCATGTCATTTGAGAATAGCCATCAATAAGTAACATGAAGTATTTTTCACTATTGAGTCCTCTTGTTCTTGTAGGTCCACATAGATTGGTATATATTAGCTCCAAAGTCTTATGGTTAAATATGCTTTGATCTTGAATATGTTCGTAACTTGTTTTCCCATATGATATTCCCCACATACAATGTTAGTGTTAATGTTATAAGGCACTAAGAGCAGGGAGGGGTGAATCAGTGCAACCACAAATCTACAAAATATTTTCAACAACTTCCAAAGTAACCAACATGCAAAGCTAAATATAACATAAAAGCATATCAAAACATACATCCATGAAATCAACACAATGACACCAATATTTTATCATGGCAATCCCTTTTAGAGGGAAAAAACATGGTGGGAATTACCATCCAAAAATCTCACTAGGGCACAAATAAGATCTTCCCTCTTAGGAGAATTACATCACCCTTTTAGGGGTATGCCCAGTTAAGAGTATCTCTAGCCCGGTTAGGAGCTATTACAAAGTATTGTTAGGAACTACCTGGTTAAGGGGTTTGAAACTCCTTTAAAGAGTCACCCTGTTAGAGGATTTAGTCTTCATAGCTCTTATGATCCTTCATTTCTTTTTAGGAGTAACCTTTTTAGAGGATTTTGATCACAAGCTGGTTAGGACTTTCCTTGAGAATGAGCTCAAATGAAATGATATGAAATTATCACACTCTTCTTGATAGATCCACTTTGACACTGCTCAAATCACTATTTTTTTCATACAAACATCCATTTCAACCACTGAAATCATCACAACAATAACAACCTCAATAAAAATAACATTTTTCTTCAATTCCATCTCTTATAAACACTTTTAGATCGGTGGAATAACCCTAAAATGTGTTACCTATGTTGACCTTCAAATCCTAATCAAAATTTGTAAGTGATCAATCCAACATAAGAAATTGAAATCCTCAAGGTTGGCCCTCAACAATACAATAATTAAATGGATTGGTATTTGACTGTGACTTCACTGGTGAAATGATTTATCCAATTGACTAGACCGGTTTGACTGTTCACTGTTCTTACTGGTGTTTTTCTCAAATCTCTACTTGCATGTTAATTAGATTACGAGATCATAGATGTAGGTAAACATGAATCTATAGATACCATCTACATGATTGCATCATCTAAATCCTTTGAATTATAATTTCACACTGGATTTCTCATGATTGACTATTTTATCACCGCTACACTGGATACTTAGACAAATTATTGTGTAATTATATTTATCACTGGTATAAATGATCCAATCAACCTAGAAGACTCATTTCCAGCAATGAAAATACTACAACTTACACTACATGATCTAAGATATGATCATCTTTATTATATGACAATAATCTCCCCCTTTGGCATTAATGGAAACACTTTGGAAAAATTGCTAAGTGTCTAACTATGAAAATAAAGTATAGAACTTATTAGGATAACTCCCCCTAAGGTAATTACAAACAAATCATGCAATCTACTATTTTTATACTACACCTTCTTACAAATACATAACCAAAATTTTTCACCTCTATACTAGTCCCCCTTTAAAAATAGTGACAAAGGTATTACAAAGACAATAAAATTTGATAGAGTAGAATATACCTATTACAATCTACTGAATACATCTGAAAAATTAGCCTTCAAAACCTATAAGTCATTAACCCAAGTGTTCACTTGGTTCTCCACGATAAGTATCTATCCATTCAGAAAATGTGCAAGCTCCTCCAATCCTTCTATAGTGTATGAAGCAGGTGAGACTAACACTATTCTAGACTCTTTAACACATTTTTTTTATAAAATCTCTGACTTAGGAATTAATAGACTCTGTAACTCCACCAAGTTTTCAATCCTCATTTCCTACTCATCCCTATAAGCCTTAAGCTTATTATTTATTGCACTAATTTGTGCTCCAAAACTTGTAGTTTAACCATCAATAGGATCAAAATTTTCTATTAAAAACCTTAGTTCCTGTTGAGCTTCACATCTCTTCCTATCTATGTCCTTAAAAAATTGTAAAAATTCATAAGTGGAGGTAAGAATCTTACCACCTTGAGTTAGAGCATCTTTCACCTTCCTCACTACCATTGTTAAGGTATTTTTCTCAAGTATAATAAATTGAGAAAACTTTTCTGACCTCTTCCTTTCATAATCTCTTTCAGCTCTTATTGCTGCAACATCCTCTAAACTTTGCATTTTATCTCTAGTAGCTACCACCAATTTACCTAACTATTTAATTGGTGTGGCAATATCATCATACTTAAATTTAGGCACTAAGTTAGACAATATGTCTCTTGTAGTTAATAACCCGTGCCTCTTGTTTCATCTTCTCCTTCTTTTCTTCAGACTTAATAGCTATAGAAATATCTATATTTTCCTTAGGACTCATAGTGCTCAAATCTTTTATCCCTTTAATAGCTGGTATATCTTCATCCATACCAACACTGCTAGAAGACATAGACTAAAAATTTATTACCTTTTTTGTCTCCTTGCGTGTGGTCTTCTCCTTATGTACATCTTCAACTTCTTCATTTCCACTTGTTAGCTCCATCATTGGTACTTGTTGTTATTGATCATATACACGTGTTTCTACTGATGTTTCTTTGGTCATATCCTGACTGGTTCTTCTATTCTCTATATCCTTTTCTTATTTTTCTTCTATGTACTTGGGTGCTTCCTCCCATTTTTATGTACTATCTCTCTTTTCTTCAAGAATATCCATTACAAAAACATCACCTATGGTGTCCATGGTATCCTTTGGCTCATCAAAACAAACATTATCAAGTGTGATCTTCACACCATCAATTATCCATCCTTCATCAGTTTATGTATTCATAGGTTCATTATCATCTTGTGCTTTTTACTCTTTATATTTTTCTTGACCCATTTTCCTCCATCATATTTTTCAAGCTCTATAAATACTCTCATGTCATCTATAATATGATATGAGCAACTAGAATCAATAATCCAAGACCTAGAATCTTGCATGTAGACTAGTCTTTACAATTTCCTCTACAATATTTTGACTTCCAGATCAATCAAATTATCATTTTCCTTGATAGCCAAGAACACCATTTCATCATTTGAAATATTTCCATATTCATCCTCTGATAATGAGTCTCCACTGAGAAATTTTTTTTTGTTACCCTTATCACTGTTATTAGTCCCTACATTTCTACTATATCTTATATAGCTATCTTTCCTTTCATCATCATCAGGTTTCTATCTTCTTTAAAAGATATTTAGCAGCATAGTGTCCTACTCTACCAAAAGTAAAACATTTAAAGGGTAACTTACCATTATATTTTCTAGATCCTTTTTTAAGCCTTCTAAATTTTTTTAATTTTTCTTCATCCAGATTAGGACATTTCTCAAATTTATCTTTAGTTCTTTTATCACCTTGAAAGAAACACATTTCTTCTCATTGTGGATCTCTTCAAATTCAAACCACTGAAAAGAAGTGACAACACCATAGAGCTTGTCCAAATTGTATTTGTCCATTTCACAACTCTATTAAAAGTTGATCAACAAGGTTTTGTAGATATTTTTCACAGTTCATCTTTAGTAACACTTTATTATATTCTAAGGTTCCACCAAAGCCTTTGATTAAACTAAAATTTTCATTTACCAGGTGTAAGTAGCTTTCAATGTTATCAGTTTTAGACATTTTTTGGAGTCTCAAATTTATGCTTTAGATTCTACAACTTAATTTTTATAATCTTCCTATCTCCTTCATATATGTTTCCAAGCTTCTTTCAGACATCAAAGGTGCTCTTACAACCCAAAAATTTAATTAATTTTTAAATAACACAAACCACTGATAATAGTATGCCTTACCTTTTCATTGTTCTCATGTGCCTTATTGTCATCTTGTGTAGAAGGAGTGCTATATTCTAGATGAATATATATATATATATATACGAGTCTTTTTTCAGTGTACTATCTTGTTTCTTTGTGAGAAAAATAGGAGAGGTTAAAATGTTATTATTATTTCTTTACTGAGGAGGGTGACAAATTTGTTATGGAGGAAACTACCTAGCATCTATCCCTTTATGAGACTAAAAATCTAAATGATAATTTTTGGATGCCTCACCTGAAGCCCTCACAATATTGTTTCTTGTGTTGACATCAAAATAAGTGAACCAAAAATAGATTTCCACTTCTTTTCAGTAGCATTTTTTATTCCTAGTACATAATTGATATTTGCAAACAAGTTTGTAGTACTACTGTTTAAATGCATTATATGGAGGAAAGATAAACCACTGGTGTATATATCCTAGAAAGTATACTTTTGTTTGTTTCTTATATTGTAGTTGTCTGGCATTAAGCCTTGAAAACATGTATTCACATAAGTTTAAAACTAGTTCCTTAACATATGAAAAGTAAGTATGCCTTTTGTTATGCATTGAATAGAAAGGAACCTTCAGTAATAGAGCTGTTAGAATACCCATACCTGTGAAGATAAAGTCAGTATAATGCAATTGCTAGTATTAAGTGGAGGGGCCCTAATATGTCAATGTAAGGAATAAAAAAGATCTTGTACCCAAAGTATCCTTTCTATCTATTTCAGGCTAGAAATAATGAATAGTGCTATAGAAGGCATATTTCTGGAAAAGAGAAATCATTTGATATAATGAAAGAATTCAACATACTAATAAAATGAAATAATATCTTAGGTCAGGTATCATTGTTCTAATTAAGTAAAAACAAGTTTTACGAGGACCTGAAACCTTTAAACAAAGTCTTACAGATGTTCAATAAAGATCAACAACAACTGTGCCATAGCACCAAACTAGGAAAGAAAAAACAACTAGCCAACAAACAACCTAACCAAAAAAGTCCCATAGATAAGCAGAAAAGATAGGGACGGTAAAAAAGGACAGCTACATTTCCTCCATAAGTTCTTGGGCCTGAATGACCATGATCTGCATCTGATTAACAAAATTCTTGAGGTCTTTTGTTTCTTTGTCCTCCTTTGGACTCATCTTCTTAGTGCTAGCCCTTGTGCGAGTTCCAGGTCTAGCAATCTCCTTCACCTCTCTACAATCCTTTTCCCCTCTGTCCTGATCCAACTTATCCATCAAGATCTTCTCATGCCTAGTATAGGCTTTAAGGCTCACTAGACATTGCTCTCCTATCTTTTGAACCGTTTCCTCAAGCTTTTCCACCTTAATGTTTAGCTTGTTGATTTTCCTTGCACTGTCTTCTTCCTCCGCCGTGTTAGTGATGGCTTTCAACTATTTCTCCATTTTACCAGCTTTGTTCACAATTTCAATTTGGGCTTCTGAGTTGCCAACCACCTCTTTCATTTCATCCACGCATACATCAAGAGTTTTTTCACCAATAATAATGCTTTTTATGAGATTAATTTCAGCTCTCATAATATCAATTTGATTTTTCATATTAGCATTGTCATCTAGCATTTTGCCCACCATGCCAGTGAAATCCACAATATAGTCCTTTCTCTACTTAATATCATTAGGCACATATTTTTTACCTGTTTCCTCATTATCATCGGATTTTTTTTCCTCATACCCTATTTCCTCTTTTTCAGTTCTTTTATCTTGTTTCTCCTTTGTCTTTTCATCATCCTTCTGCTCATTGTTCTCTATTTTCCCAGTTGGATTTTGTTCCTCTTCCTTACCATATTTTTTTTCCTCCCTGTTCTCTTCCCTATCATTGTCCCCAAGGTCAATCTCAGTATTCATCTTTTTATCTATCATGTCCTCCTCATCCGAGGAAAGAACAATTTTCCTCTTGCTAGGGTTTTTACCTTTTTAGCTGGTCTTGGTTCTGTACATCACTTCTCCCTATTTTCTTTTCTTTATCTCTTTTTTTTGGTTTTCCTCCTTCTCTTCATCCTCCGTTTCCTTCTCTATTTTTGTATCCTCCACCAGAGTCTTCTTCTTAGCAGAAATGTTTTTTTGAACTTTTTTCTTACTCATTTTTCTCCCCTTTGGAATGTCTTCATCAATCTCCTTCTCAGTATTAGAGCCCCCAAAAAAGGGATTCTTCTAGATTTTCTTAAATGAAGATCCCTTTTAAGTAGCACTTTTAGGGGTTTTTTACCCCTTGGATTCTTCATCATCTTCTTCTGTTTCTTCCTCATACATACTATCATCCTCATCACCTTCCATTTCTTCCTCACCCCTCTAGTTATTTTTCAATAGAGGTCTTTCCACCTTCTTAGTTTTCAAAACCTCATAGATTAACAACATAAGACCCTAGTGAGAGGCATGATCTCCCTTCAGGTCATTCTATAGACTGTTAATTGTAAAATCTAATGAACTAATCAGATAATAGGGAAAGCTAACTTTTACATCATGTCTGAAATGATTCAATAACATGAAATGATGACCATAAGCTCGATTAAATCTACCGTCGAGCATAATATAGATAATGAACACATAAATAACACACCTCCAAGGTCTTGATATACACTTTTGATTATGGTAGGAAGTATCTACCTTAACTAGTCTAGCCTTCCCTTCATTTGACTTCACGAATTTCTCCCAAGCCTTATAAGATATCACTCTATCTTTGTAGAACTTGATTCCCTCCATGCTCATTCCAGTAGCCTCTACTATTACCTCCTTTTTTACCTCCATGTACTAGTTTCCCACCATCACCTTGCCATCTTTCCAGGTCTTATAAAAAATCCTAGAAACAAAAGGATTTCTTCCATGAAGCCTTTCTAGAAACACCGCCATCCCACCTTCCTTCAGAATATTCTAGACTTTTTTCATTTTTCTCCATTCGTCATAGTTTATAGGCTCTACACACTTCTTACTTGCACCCATCTTAGCTCTCTGGTATGAGTTTTTGTCTCTGTGATAATTCTTAAGAAAGTTATTAAGAATGCCACACCTCACTCTCATAAAATCCAAATACACCCAAAATCCATGCCACATCCAACTCCTAATCACCACTAAGTACTTTTTCCTTAGATAGTAATTATGATAAATCACTTCTTCATTAAAAAACTTTATTAAACTTACCATTTATGACCTTTTTTATGTCTACTCCTCAAACGGTCACTATCAAGTAATGATTTGGCTTGATAAGGTGTGTCTTCTCCATTATTCCATTGCATCACCACCTCCACCTTACAAGCCATGTTGGCAGCCTAGTCAGAAAAACCATTGGTCTCTCAAAAATTATGAGAAACAATGCAATTTTCAAAATATTGGATGATAGCTTTAGCTTTTTACATTATGTTATAAATAGATCATGAGGCATGAGTTTTATTATTCATACATTTAATAATATTGAGGGGATTTCCCTCTAACCATCCTTATTAAAACCTTTCTCCTAAGCTAAGATAAGACCTTGAAGGGAAGCATTAGCCTTAGCCTTATGATTGGTTTGGATGCCAATAGGGATAGCTTTAATACCCCTACAAACTCCTTGTTCATCTCTTATGACAATCCCACACCCAGCCACCCCTGGGTTTTGCTTTGAGGCACCATAAAAATTGACTTTCATCCATCCACTAGGAGGAAAGTCCCATCTTTCTTCCTCTTTCTTAGCTTTATTATCCTATTTCCTAAAACTTCCTTTTATTTTCCAATTATTGAAGAAGGTAATATCCTCCTCATTCAGGGGTTCCATAGTTCTGTCCTGTTGTCTGACTTTTAGTCACCCTTTTTCTTGGCATTCTTGGAGTCATTTGGTCATGTCTGGTCAGTCTGGTCAGTCTGAGTCTAGGTCTAAGTCTTTCTTAGGTAGGCTATCTTTGTTGGGTTTCCTTGTCATTGCCTTTCCTTCTCTTAGCCGGGCGGGTTGTTCTAAGGTCTCTTCATATTTGGGTAGGTTGTAGATCCCAACCTGGCAAAGATTTGTGCTCCAATCGATGTTCTTTCTTAGGCAGAGATCGAAGACTGGTACGGATCGATTCTACAGATCTCAACAATCCTAATGCAACAAATGACGAGCAATTTGGTTAAGAAATGAGCAAGAACGAGCTCGGCGGGATTTCAAAAATCATCTTCTCCATGGCGGAATTCTATCTAAGAAGGTAATTCTCCGCAAAGAAGAATTTTGAACTTTGTGGGTTTCGCACCTCTCAAGTGATTTTCCACAAAGAAGAACTTTGCACTTTGCGGGTTTCGCACCTCTTTGGTGATTTTCTGCAAGCTTAGTTATAGTAAGGTGGGCCCGATGTATTAAAAGGGAATATTATTGTTTTAAGAGACCAAATAAAGCATGTGCTTTAAGTTAAGAACCCCTTTTCTCATTTTTCGTGAGGAGAAGCCCTTTTCTCATTTTCCGCGAAGAGAATCCAAGTTGCAAATTTCCGCCAAGGAGAAGCTTAAGTCTCATTTTCCGCAATGGAGAAGTGAGATGGTCATTTTCTGCTGGAGAAGCACTTTTTCTATTTTCCGCAATGGAGAAGCGAGATGGTCATTTTCTGCCGGAGAAGCACTTTTTCTATTTTCCACAATGGAGAAGCGAGATGGTCATTTTCTGCCGGAGAAGCACTTTTTCTATTTTTCACAATGGAGAAGCACTTTTCCAATTTTCCGTAATAGTGCTCGTAGATGGTCAAAGCGGGAAATCCAGAATCAGGTGCGCCATAGCCATTTGCGCACTCAGTCTACCAAAACCCGCTGTCTCATGTTTTGCAAAAAAATGACATTTCGACTCCATGGCCCAATGGATTCAGCTCGATAATGCTGGTTGAAGATGAAGAGTTTCAGATTCCATAGTGACTGTTCGAGTGCTCAGATTTGAAAAGTCTTTTTCTTTGTATTTTGTCTCTTTGTATTCGAAGAAGAGGAAAGGTCATTGGCTCTTAGAAGCCTGATGTATTGTAGGGTCTATAAATTCTAAAAAGAATTCAGTATACAGGGTCGGTAAACTTGTTAATGAAGCAGGAGTGATTCTATTTACAAAAGCTGAATTCCTGTTTGTTGTTCCATTTTGATAGTCTATTTGCATGGTGAATAAAAAGAACAGTTATAAGTGAAACTGCTTTTTCTTAA
>MU225240.1:12905647-12920153 GCA_018584345.1 Thuja plicata
ATGATTATGGAATTCAAATAGGACACTCTTCTGATTATTTTCCTCAAGGTAACGGACAGGCTGAGTCAAGTAATAAAAACTTGATTAATATTTTGAAGAAATTGGTGACTGATAATCAGAAGAACTGTCATAAGAAAATACATGATGCTCTATGGGAAGATAGAACTACTCCAAAGAGGGCTATAGGCATTTCACCTTTTGAGTTGGTATATGGAGTTGAAGCCAATTTTTCATTACCTTTGGAACTTGCTACATGTAAGTTGAAAACTGCCATTGAGGATGATGTTTTTAAGGATGGTTTAGAGAAAAGAATTTTGTATTTGACCAAGTTGCAGGAGGAAAAGGAAGACATGGTTGACAGGATCACTGAACATCAGAACCGAGTCAAGAAGCTGTTTGATAAGAAAGCAAGGCCAAGAAAATTCATGGAAGGTGATATGGTGCTGCTGTGGGATAAGAGATGTGAACCTAAAGGAATGCATTCTAAGTTTCAATCCTTGTGGAAAGGTCCATTCCAGATTGTGCAAGCGAATCAGAATAATTCTTTCAGACTGGCATATCCTTCCGGAGAGACCCTGCCATATTCCTATAATGGGCGGGATTTGAAGCTATACTAGATGCATAATTGAAGAGCAGGTAACCCCTGCGTAGTAGTTAGTTAGGTAGGTGTTCTTTTTGTGTCATAGTCGGTAGTTGTTTTCTTTTGCTTTGTTTCAAGTTGCCCCACTTTCCTTCACTCTCCCTGTATGCATTTTCTCATTGTTCTTTTTGGTCTAGACTCTGCAACCCAATGGATAAGGCACTCGTCTCACTAGAGAAGCTGAATTCTTCATGCACTTTGCAGTACATCATCCCCCAGTCGGAGCCAGCTATTGTCTGACTTTTAGTCACCCTTTTTCTTGGCATTCTTGGAGTCATTTGGTCATGTCTGGTCAGTCTGGTCAGTCTGAGTCTAGGTCTAAGTCTTTCTTAGGTAGGCTATCTTTGTCGGGTTTCCCTATCATTGCCTTTCCTTCTCTTAGCCAGGCGGGTTGTTATGAGGTCTCTTCATATTTGGGTAGGTTGTAGATCCCAACTCGACAAAGATTTGTGCTCCAATCGATGTTCTTTCTTAGGAAGAGATCGAAGACTGGTATGGATCGATTCTATAGATCTCAACGATCCTAATGCAAAAAATGATGAGAAATTTGGTTAAGAAATGAGCAAGAACGAGATCGGTGGGATTTCAAAAATCATCTTCTCCGTGGCAGAATTCTATCTAAGAAGGTAATTCTCCGTAAAGAAGAACTTTGCACTTTGCGGGTTTCGCACCTCTCAAGTGATTTTCCGCAAAGAAGAACTTTGCACTTTGCGGGTTTCGCACCTCTTTGGTGATTTTCCACAAGCTTAGTTATAGTAAGGTGGGCCCGATGTATTAAAAGGGAATATTATTGTTTTAAGAGACTAGATAAAGCATGTGCTTTAAGTTAAGAACCCCTTTTCTCATTTTCTGCGAGGAGAAGCCCTTTTCTCATTTTCCGCGAAGAGAAGCCAAGTTGCAAATTTCTACCAAGGAGAAGCTTAAGTCTCATTTTCTGCAATGGAGAAGTGAGATGGTCATTTTCCACTGGAGAAGCACTTTTTCTATTTTCCGCAATGGAGAAGCGAGATGGTCATTTTTCGCTGGAGAAGCTCTTTTTCTATTTTCCACAATGGAGAAGCGAGATGGTCATTTTCCACCAGAGAAGCACTTTTTCTATTTTCCATAATGGAGAAGCACTTTTCCAATTTTCTATAATAGTGCTCATAGATGGTCGAAGTGGGAAATCTAGAATCAGGTGCGCCGCAGCCATTTGCGCACTCAGTCTACCAAAACCCACCGTCTCATGTTTTGCATAAAAATGACGTTTCGACTCCGTGGCCCAATGGATTCAGCTCGATAATGCTGGTTGAAGATGAAGAGTTTCAGATTCCATAGTGACTGTTCGAGTGCTCAGATTTGAAAAGTCTTTTTCTTTGTATTTTGTCTCTTTGTATTCGAAGAAGAGGAAAGGTCATTGGCTCTTAGAAGCCTGATGTATTGTAGGGTCTATAAATTCTAAAAAGAATTTAGTATACAGGGTCGGAAAACTTGTTAATGAAGCAGGAGTGATTCTATTTACAAAAGCTGAATTCCTGTTTGTTGTTCCATTTTTATAGTCTATTTGCATGGTGAATAAAAAGAACAGTTATAAGTGAAACTTCTTTTTCTTAATGAATGCCATTTCATATCAGAAATTGTGGTGTGATCAATTCCACTTGGTCTTTCATTTGTAATTCTTCCTCTGTTCACTCTTTGTTTCAGTTGCATTTCTGAATGGAAAGTACACCTATGTTTTGAGACTATGATTTCTTCCTGAATTCTATTTCTTGCTAAGTAATTGTGGTAACAGTGATTCCATTTGCCTTTCATTATATAGGTCTGCTTCTATTCACCAAATAGAACCTGCATTTCATAAAAGAGTAGGATAGTATTAGTTTAGATGTTAAAATCATGTGATGATCTATGATCAACATTCTACTGAGGGTTGTAGATTATCTTCATCTTATCCTTGCCTGAATTGTTTGTGTCTACAAGCAATTTGGTTAAAACTCATAAGGAATAAACTTGGTGATCAGTATAAAAACAAACTCATTAAATATCATACACAATCAGGGAGCTGTACCTATCAATTCAGAGGGCAGTGATAGAAGACATACACTGACCCATTTGTTGGTGGACATCCTTTTGCTCTCTCACCTTGGGTGTATAAGAGTCAAAGATTAAAAATCTTAAGAGAGGACAAACTGTTAACCAACATGTCCTTTAATAATAAGTTTTCTTTGATAGCTCTCTTAATTTTGTAGAATAATTCCTTCTCACTAGCTACTTTATTTCTAAAAAATCTCTCATCCCTTTCCCTCCAAACTCCCCAACAAACATAGGGAAGAACAAACTTACACACCTTGACCACAGTTTCATTCTTTGAAGGATGGCTCCAAGAGTTTAAAAGACTCTTCATGTGCTCAGGGAAAACCCACTCAATGTTAAGAATTTGAAGGAATTAATCCCATATAACTCTAGCATAGGGATAGTGAATAAAAATATGATCCACACTTTCCTCATCCTGGTTACAAAGGTAACATTTATTCACAATTATCATACCTCTTTTTATGAGATTATCATTAGTCAGAACTTTTTTTTGCATCAAAATCCAAAAAAAATGTTTATCTTTGGGGTGAGGTCCTTAATCCAAGATTTATCCCAACATGCCTCATTAAGATCCTCAAACTCCTAGTGATACAAAGATGATATAGTTAGGTCCCATTCGAGCTGTACTTGCATATAATCCCATCTTCTTCCTCAATTAGAATAGCATAATTAAGAATTTTATTGAGCTGTCCCATTGTATGGTCAATATCTGTCAGATCTTTCCAGCGATCCCTTTCCCAGTAGTCCTCCATTTTCCTCCCAAATCTAAGTTTGCATTGGCTCTCAAAGTTCCTCCATTCAGAGCATTCCTTTAGGGAGGTTTGTAAGATCCACTCATCCTCCCAAAAAAGCACATTTATTCCATTTCCAACTTTCCATTTGATACCCTTTTTTTACGCTATCTTTATTTTTCATATAATTTCTCCATATAAAAGAACCTCCAACTCCCCTATCCTGGTTAAGAAAGGTAGCAAGGACTGGTTTCTCCTTATTGTATTTATTATCCCATATAAGAGTCCATTCTCCCCTAGAGTTGCAGTATCTCCATATAAGTTTGGTAAGGAGGTGGTCATTAAGATTTTTGATTTTGTGTAACCCAAGACCTCCTTTATTAACAGATTGATACACCTTATCCCATGCTATGAGAGCTATCCTCTTCTTTTTCTCCATTCCTATCCACAATTTTTTTTTTTGAACATTTTCAATTGCTTCTCCAAAATTTTTGGGGATTTTAAAGATGTTCAAAGCATAAAGAGAGAGACCTTGGAGGGTGGATCTAAGAATCTAAATCTTGCCTACTTGACTTAGCAAAAATCCTTTCCAACCAACAAGTTTTCTATGATATCTATCCACTAGAAAAATCCATAAGGTTTCAGGAGGTTCCAAACAAAGAGGAAGACTAAGGTAGGTTCCTGGAAGAGTCCCCATATAACAACCCAAGATGCTCATAATTCTTGTCTTTCTTTTTTCAGGAACATTAAAGAAAAATGCATAAATATTTCCCTAATTTATAGTTTGGCCTTAAGTTGTCCCATATTTAGTCAAAGCATTTTTAATGTTGATAGCATTTTTAACAGAAGATTCACCCATAATAACTAAGACGTAAAAAAACTTCTAATGGGAACATACTTGATTGGCAGAAGAAGGATTTAAGCCTTTTATTTCCCCTTTCCTTACCTAGTTCTCCATGTACCTACCCAAACATTCAACCATAAGGATGAAGAGGATAGGGGAGAGAGGATCACCCTACCTTAGACCCCTAGTCAATTTGAAGAAAGAAGTAGGAGTTCCATTGACCAAAAATGAGAAAGTGGCAGAAGATATAAGCTGATATATAAGTTCAATGCTTTTCTTATTAAATCCAAACTCCCTCAACACTTTCATTAGAAAATCCTAGTCCACCCTGTCATAGGCTTTAGATAAGTCCAATTTGAGAATTAGGCCTTCCTTCCTTAACATCACAAGAGAGTGAACATTTTCATGTATGAATATAATGGAATCCATAATTTGTCTACTAGGCACAAATCCATTTTTTTGCCAGGATATCAAGGAAGAGAGAATATATAATATCCTTGTAGTGAGGACCTTTGAAATAATCTTATAGGCAGTGTTGCATAAGCTAATAGGCCTAAACTGATCCATTTTTTTAGCCCCTTGTTTTTTGGGTGCTAGAGCTATAAAAGTGCCATTCAACTCCTTCAGCAATTTTCTAGATCTAAAACTTTCTTTTATAACATTAGTAACATCCTTTTCAATAATATTCCAGTACATTTGAAAGAAGAACATTGGATAACCATTCTGACCAGGGGCTTTATCTCCATCAAAAGAGAAGACAACCTTTTTAATTTTAGAGTTCGAAGGTATAGCATTGAGACCCACATTATGGTATCATTCAGGATATGAGGAATGCACTCCACAAACTCCCTTTGTTCTTCTTTGTTTAGATCTTTATCTTCTTGAAGATGATTTTGAAAAATTTTCTTGGCTTCCATTCTTATGACCTCCTCATCATTCGAGGGGGTGCCATTGATGTTAAGATTAGAAATTCTATTATCCATTCTATTGTTAAGAGTAGTCATAAAGAAGTATTTGGTATTTCTGTCTCCCTCCTTTAGGAATATATTTCTAGATCTTTGTCTCTAGAAAGTATCTTCTTTGGCAATTATGTCATGAAGCTCAACCAGTTTTTCATTCTCCCGATCTCTAGATATCTTGGCATACCCTTCCTTTTGAATACTGTCCTGGATATCCTTCAACTCCATGCAAACATTTTCCTTAGTAGAGAAGATGTTGCCAAAGGTTTCTTTATTCCAATATTTAATATTCTCCTTGACATGCTTGATTTTTTTGGCCAGAATAAATATTGCAGTTCCTTTGATTTTGATCTTCCACCGTTCCTCAATTTTTTGTTCAAGTTGTAGATGCATAGTCCACATTTTCTCAAATCTATAAGGAAAGTTCCTTTTCTTGGATATGGGATTTGCTAGAAAAGTAATACGATTATGGTCTGATCCCACCCTCATATGAGCAGACAACAAGTAATAGTAATGGGTGAACCACTCATTTCTAATGAGAGCTCTATCAAGTCTAACCTGTATCAGTTCCTGACCACATCTTCTATTAGTCCAAGTGTAATTAATGCCCTCCAGCTCTATATCATGGAGAGAATGATTGTTTATAAAATTCATAAGATTAATCCTACCTTCCAGATTAGTTTGGCTTCCTCATTTTTTTTCATTTTCTTTTAAGGGAGTATTAAAATCTCCCATAATAATCCATTCCTCATTATTAAAAACATTTCTCAGAGAGGATAGTTTGTTCCAAAAAATCTCTCTACCCTTTTTAGTATTAGGAGCATAAATATTAGTCAGTACCCAAGAAGTATTATCCTTAAGATGCCTGAACCTAATGCAAGCCACATTATTTCCCTAATAAATAACATCACCTTTTATAATATCATAGTTCCAAACTGTAGCAATACCCCCAGAAGCACCCTTAGAGTCACCCCCACAAATATTCCCATTCCTGAAAAATCTAAGCTTTTCTACTTTCTCCTTGAGCATTTTCATTTCTTGAATTAAAAAAAAGTCCATTTTATTATACCTAATCATATTCCTAACAAGGTCTTGTTTATGGGGATTATTTAGTCCCCTTATATTCCAAGAGATAATCTTCATACCTTAACAAAGGATCCCACCTCCAGGATGGTAAGTTGGCTTCCATCTGCTATGCTCTTCTTAGTCTCCTTGACTCTTAATCTTTGGCTTGATGGTCATCCCAGTGAGGATAATATTCCTCCCACATCCCTAGTTTTGCTACTCCTTGTTGTTACTATTCTTCCTGGCTTTCCCTTATCATTCATCAATTTTCTCTTCTCCCCATGATTCTCTATCCCATATTCTAGATCACTCTGGTCTCTTGAAAGAGCTTGGATGATAGCCACAACATCCCCCCATTTAGGGTTTTTAGTGTCAAATAATATTTTTATTACCCCTTGGGGCATTTTCTGTGAGTTATCTGAGGATTCTTGACCTAAAACTATGCATTGTTGGGCATCCTTCCATGCAACATCCTCCTCCACTTTGTGGTTTATTGTCTCGAAACTCCATTCAGAATAATTGGCCTCATCATAGCTGCTAGGTAGTTCATTAAATTCCCCCTTTGTTGCCACAATATCTATAGTCTCTTGTTGTCCTTCTTCTTGAATTTCCCCATCTTCACCTTGGTCCTCCATTTTTTCCTGATGGCATTCATTACTCTCTGAACCCCCATTTTTTATTTGATCATTGGTCATGCTCTCATCACCTTTCTCTGATATTATAGATTTTTCCACTTTTTTATTAAGTTGAGCTTCCCTTGAGGTCTCTCCCTTGTCTGTCTTCACCTTCCCCATAGGGACCCATTTCTTAGTCTTTCTTTGGATGACCTTTTCCAGGCATTTCTTAGCCCAATGCCCAACTTTCTTATAGTGAAAACACACAAAATGAATGGTTTCATATTCAATATTTTGTTCCCACAATCCTAGCTTTGAGTGAATATTAATTTTCTTTGGCATATTAGTGTCATGTGTTATCCCAACACATATCCTAGCATACGTGAGCCTTCTCCTTGATGCGATAAAATTATCTATTGATAGCAGCTCCCCAAAGGAATTTTCTATCCTAGAAAATATATCCTCCATCTAGTATTCCAGAGGTAGTCCATGGAGCTTAACCCAAACCCAAACCTGATTTACTATTTCCTCCTCAAAGACCATATTAGAGCACCATTTCTGGAGGACCAGAGTATTTTTCCCTATCATCCATGGCCCATTGCATAATATTTTCATTCTATCCTCTTCACAAGAGAAAAAGAAGGACAAACATCCTTTTTCCATAGCAACCACATCCACTTTCCCTTTCAGGTCCCATTTTTGAGAAGCATAGGCTCTAACCACTTCAATATTGGGTCTAATCCCTAGGAATCTTGCAACCAGAGAGTTATTCATTCTAGCAATAGTATGATCAATAATATGGTCCAGAATGTCTATTGCAAAACTCCCTTGAGAAGGTCTCAAAATATTCTTAATAGGTGGTAAGGATGACTTGCCTGTTGGTTTGACTCCAAAGAGGGAAGCCCAATTTTTTCTGCTCACTTGTTTTTCCTCTCACTCACCAGAACTGCCCCCCGAGTCCCCATGCGTAAGTCAAGCATCAGGATCCTTCCCTTGTTTCCCTTTTTCCTTAGAATCTTCCAACTTGTTGTGGTCAGAAGAAGCTGCACCCTTTGCACCAGTCCCACTCAAATTCCAATTTGAATTTGTTCGCTCCCTGCCTCCCCACTCTCCTCCTCTCTTTCCCATCACTCTTTTTATTAGGTATCATTATTTCTAGGGATGTCTGAGCCAGTTTAGGATATAGCTTCCATACCATTCGGGGTCTTGGGTGAAACTTCTTTCCTCTTCCTCTTTCTGCCAGGTCCAACAATGTTTGTAAAAATACTTGTGGTTTCTTCATCTTCTATTTCACTATTTCACTAAAACCATCTCTATCAGTGATACCTACATCATCCTTGTGCCAGTATGTGTAAAAAAAATCCTCTATTTTAGGTGTTCAGACATGAATATAGCAATACAAAAAATCTAGGTTCCTTCTTATGATGGGAGCTCTGGATATAAGTGTTGCCATGTCATCAGTGTCTAGTATGGGGGATGAAGGAGCTGGTTTACCATTTATCTTTGGGGAGTTGTAGTATCTAGGTCTTGTGATAGTCATATCACCCTTGATATTGTTGATTACCACATCCAAGCCACCTAGGAATTTCCTTTTGAACAATCGGGAACATAGCCTTCTGATATCAGATTTGACAGGATCTACTTGAATGGCTGATGCTATGAACATGAATGGAATGTTAGAATTAACCTGGTAGAGGTCATCATTAGTCAGGAATTCCAAATATAGAATCCTGTAGATAGCCCTAAGGGTTAGAGAATGAGTACTTAGCATAAGAAATGTGAGTCTGTTTATATCTATAGTACCTTCAAAGGCAATTTTTGGCTTTGAGCCTCTCAGCTTGATAGGGGTGGACATTATTGATGAAGAGGGAGGCATAAAACAATGGGGGATGTTGGATTGGTGAAGAGTTACTTATATATCAGATGAAGAGACTATTCAGATTCCGAATTTACAAATTTCCAACCCTTGAGTTCCTTAGTACAACTAGGAAGGGATTTTAAAGGATAGTAAGGGATGTTAGCTATATTCAGTGTTAATTAATAACTCGTAGGTTCTTAGAATGGTGGGTAATCTATATTATTGGAAAGGCTATATTGAATTTTTATTTAATAAGATATTTAATCAAGAGGGTTGCGGTTGATCAAAATTAATTATATAGTAGGTAGTGAGAAAGAGTGATTTGTAGAAGGATCTACTAAGTTTATTAAGTGTCTATATTGGTTTGATAGATGTATAGGATATATAATATATATCATTCTATATATGATAGGAAAATATATAAATAAGATATATATAAATATTTCTATATATGTATATATATATTTATATACATATACATTTATATGTATATATATTCATAAGTCTTTCTGTGTATATAAGTATTTCTGTGTGTGTGTATATTCACTAGAGTTTAACCCTGTACTAAGTTTATTTTAATTTACCCATGTTATTGTTCTAAATAATAAGATATATTCTGAAGGAAGATTCAAAACACATGCTAGAGAAATAATTAGCTAATTAAAAAACTTCCTCAAATGCAACATTTATTAATAGTCTTAATATCTATTTATTTAACCATATGTTCATTGAGTTTCATAGTATAAAAGTACTGTAATGTAGCAGGATTAATTTTTTAATGCAAAATATTTGAGTTAGCTCTGTTTAAAATATGAAAACTACTAATGTGAATATTAATAACTATACTACCGTATAATTCTAACTTATCTTCTTTCACCGCTCACCTCTTCTTTCATATGCTTGAATATTAATAATGCTTCATCCTCCTCACTATTCCCTTTTAGGATTTGGGTATAGTGTTTGGAATTTGGCAAGATGGAGCATACATTTTCGACATCCTCATAGTATTCCTTGGGCATAATATATTCTTCAGCTTTCCAATAGTCCAACACCCAATTTGTTGGTGGTTGATTTTCCTCCATAGTTTTCATGAGAAAATCCATGTTTCTCTTCGTATCTGGCCAAAAGGTCTCAAATATTGCTCCCTCTCTATGGAAGAGTATCAATAATTTCTTGGAGGATGGTATGTTAGGAAGGTAGTCCTCATTAATTCTCATATAGAATTTGGGATATGGGATACACTTCTCCATGTCAATACAGTAGACTGCTCTGTCTAGACCTACAAGGATATCATCTTTGAAGATTTTCCTTGTATTTTTGATGATATCCTCTTTTGGTTAACCAGCTTCCACTACTAATGAGATGTAGAGGCCAACATTATGGCCATTCACATGGACTGTGTATTCATAGTCAAAGTAAAATTCCCCAAAACTCTTTTCCAACACCCTTCTCCATGCATTTGGAATATCCAACATAATGTTATTCCACCACTCTGGTAGTATGGGCCCTTGAAACGCCATCTGCCTCTTTCCACTGGGAAAGGTTAAAATGTTCGTCTCCATCAAAGTGCTTCTAGCCAGTTTTTACTGTGAGTCATTATAAGGTGAGAATTAGTGTCTGTTCTTGTAAGTATACCTTTGTTCTTCAAAAGTTTTGGATTCAATCATGGATTTTTCTCAACTTTATTATCTGGCTTCATACATTGTGCCCAGTTATGATGATTTTGGGATTGTAATTGTGTGGGAGTACGTGCCTTAACTTGTATGAAGATTAATTTTAAAGCCGGTTCAAATATGTTAAGTACAAAGTATTCACTCAATGTAGTATTCCGCGATTTGTTCAAATAAATGTAATTGAATGCTTTATTGTTGGGAGATTTGTTTAGATTTGGGTAGTCTTTGATGATTGATGATAGAGTTCATAATTCGTAGAAGAATTAGATTGTGATAATTATTGCTAGTGTTCTATTACAGGTTAATAATTTATTTCTAGTGTTATTGGTAATTTAGTTATAATGATGTTCATAATTATTATCTCTAATATTGTGTTGAAGGATTTATATTTTTTAGCAATAGAAAGGATATGATGGTATAAATTATCAAAGTTTGAAAATTTTGGATTTTAGTTTTTACTAATAATAATATTATATGTTTATTTATCAGTTTCTATTATGTATTATTTTTTGTTTATATTCTTTATTATATTTACAGAGTTTACATATATTATTGATATTCCATCAGCTCCTAGATTTGCTAAATGGGCAGCTGATTTGTGGTTGGAATTGTCCCAATGCTTGGCTAGATTTTAGTTTTTATTATTTATATTTTCTTTTTTTCAAATAATAATAATAATAATAATAATTATAATTATTGTTATTATTGTTATTATTTATTATTATTATTAAGTATAGATGGCTTCTTCATTTCTTCCATCTACACCTTTATTAGCTAAAGAGTCAGCAGTTTGATTACCTTCCCTAAATATATGATTAATTGTATAATGGTTAAAAAAGGATAACAAATTCATCCCTCTTTTCACTAATCTGTTCAATCTCCAATTCTGAGTGTTTCCAATTTTGAATGCATTAATAATTAAAGCTGAATCACCTTCTATTTCAATATAGTCTAAATTTAGTTTTTGCATAGCAATAAGCCTTCAATAAGCGCATTGCGTTCATATATATTATTAGTAACAATCCCTAAGTAACCAAATTTATATGCTAACATTTTTCCTGCCTCATCATGAATACAACATCCAAACCCAGCCTTACCTGGATTGACTTTTGAGGCACCGTTGAAATTGAGTTTATACCATCTAGAAGAGGGTGGTTTCCATACACAATTACTCCTGAGGTTTTTTTTGTCTATTCCTTGTTGGCCCACAAAAGGGGGTATTTTAATCCCAAAGCAGAGTTTCCTTAAACTTTCATCATCTTGAGTAAATTGCATATCTCTTCTTCCAATAGAATTACGATTATTAACAACATCCACTATGCAAGCTTCTACTTTGTTTAAAAATTGGTCATGAGAAAGTTTCTTATCTTTGAAATTTCTTCTATTTGTTTCCTTCCATAGTTCCCAAATTAAAATGAAAGGATCTATAACCCAAATCTTACCATACATACCAAAATCCTTCTTTCTAGGACAATATTTAAGAAGATCATCCAAATGATTAGAGAAGGATGTTTTCTAGTTTAATTTTTGAGCTAGTCATGTCCAACAGTAGTACGTAAAATGGCAGTCTGTAAAAAGATGATCAATAGTTTTGCATGATTTTTCACGTAGCACACACCTAGAAGGTCCATGATAACCAGTTTTCTGGAACCACTTTGTATTCAAATTTCTATGTTGGGCAGTTGCCCATGTAAACATGCCAGCTTTTGGAAGAATTTTTTTTATTCCAACATAGATCGATTGGAAGCATTATTCTATTGGGTACCAAATTTGAGAGGGTATCGTACCCATCTTTGGTATTTTACTCACCATTTTTAGATTTGGCCCATATTATTATATCTGCATCAGTAGATGGATTAATTTTCCTATACTTTAAGTTTTCTTCTAAAGATGTTCTAAATGTGCTAGGCAGTCCCAAATTGTCCAGGGATTTCCAATACCATCGTAAGGCCGGGTTATTGTCTATAATTTCTATATAATCTTTAACATATATGCCCCTATTATTTTTAATATAGCCTATAGATGGGTCATTATTAAGAATATAAATAAGAGGGGGGAGGGAACCCCATGAATCTTCCCAAAATAGAGCATTCCTCTCATTCCCTATATCCCAAGTAATATGGTTCATGATGAAATTTGTGCATTCTAAAATAAACTTCCAGATTCTTAAGCCATTTGGAGGGAGACTATGTCTAAAGATACTTAAATTGTCATTACCATCTAAATATTTGTATCTCAGAATGTTAACCCATTTAGCTGCAGGATCTTTCTACATTTTCCACACCTATTTTGCACCTAATGCTAAATTATGTTGTTTGATGTTTTTAATATTCAAACCTCCATCCTCCTTAGGTTTACATATCTTGTCCCATGCAATCATTGCTAGTTTTTTCTTATCATTAGATCCTTGCTAAAAAAAATTCCTTATTTTCTTGTTAATTTCTCTTTCTATTCCTTTGGGAAGACTCTGACACATCGTTTGGTATATTGGAATAGTGGATAAAACAAATTTAATCATCACTGTTTGCAAGCATTAGTAATCCACTTGCCTTTCCAAGATTCCTCCTTTTTGTCAATATTGTTCAAAAATTTGTCCCAAAGATTAGTTATCTATTACTCTTTTCTAGAAGAAGCCCTAAATATTTGCATGGTAACTCATTTTTATTAAATACTAGAGTTCTGCATATATTTCTCTGTAAGCTCTCTGAAGTGTTTAGAAAGTAGATTCTAGATTTTCCTTTGTTAATATTTTTCCACGAGGCTTTGGAGTACAAGTTTAGGAAGTTTTTGATTTATTTGGCTTCTACTAATGTTGCATTCCCAAAAATATGGTTATCATCAACAAATTGTTGATGGGTACAAGCTTCAATTGCTTCAGTAATTTTGATACCGAAGATCAAGTTATTGTTCTTAGCCTTAGTAAGGGACCTACCTAAAGCTTCTGCCTTAATTATTAAAAAATAAGGGGATAAAGGGTCACCTTGTCTGATTCCTTGTGAAATATTGAAGAATCCAACAGGATTTCCATTCATCAGTATCAATATTTTGGGCCCACAGATACATTCAAAAATTAGATTGATCCATTGTTTAGAGAAGCCAAAGGATTCTAAACACTTGCACAAAAATATCCAATCTACCTTATCATATGCTTTCTTGATGTCTAATTTAATAAGCATACTAAGGAGGTGGTTGTGTTGGATAGTATGAGTAAATTCTTGTGCTATGATAACTCCATATAATATATATCTACCAGAGACAAAGCCAGATTGTTCCTCCGATATGATGAGCAGAAGTAGATTTTTCAGCCTGTTTGCTATAGTTTTCATAAATAACTTATATATTATGTTACAAAGGGATATGGGTCTATAATCATCAAATCCTTTAGGTTTGGATTTTTTGGGGATTAAAGCTATAAATGTATTATTGATTTATTGGAGAAGCCTACCTGAGTTTCTCATACCTTCTAAAGCTACAATAACTTCATCACCAATAAAGTTCAAACATCGTTGAAAAAAAAGTAGGAAATCCATCCAGTCTAGGGGATTTATCTGGATGAAGGTGTTTTAGTGCATATTCTACATCTTCCTTAGTAATTTTAGCATCAAGAAATTTATTATGTTCATTAGTTATAATTTTAGGTAAGTTATTCAGTATTTCCTTCTGAGCTAATCTATTTGATCCTTCTAAGTTATTTAGGATAGTCTCAAAGTGGAAAACAACTTCTAACGCTAACTCTCCAGGGTCTACAAATGATGTCCCAACTTCTTTCTTAATCTTAGTAATTCGATTGAAATTATGCTTAGCTTTGGAGCTATTATGGAATAAATTAGTATTTTTATCTCCTTATTCTAACCATAACTCCCTTGATCTTTGTTTCCACTATGATTCTGTTGGAAATATAGATGGAGTAACTGAGAGGGGAGGAGTGAATCAGTTACCACAAAAATAAATCCACAAGTCCCTTAGATGTCTTTAATATATACTGCTGTTACTTGGTAGATTAACTTATTATTGTTCATTAAACATTCATAGTTATTGACATGCATAAATCA
>MU225240.1:12921072-12952483 GCA_018584345.1 Thuja plicata
TCTGAGCTCGGTAGACTTGGTTAACTGCCTTTCTGAACATTCTGAGCTCGGTAGACTCTGTCTAATGACTGATATGACATTTGTGTAACATCAAGGACAATACACAATTAAACAATTGTTTCCAACAGATTCTTCTTTGGCCAATATGTCCTCATAGCTGTTTAATAGTTCTTTTTCTTAGGTATATGTCTCAGAATTCATTCCTTCTCTAATAATTTATTCATTAAGTTTTTCTATCTCTCCCTCAAGCTTGTTTTTAGCATCAAAAATATTACCAAAATGCTCTTTGTTCCATTCTATAAGTCGTTGCTTGATTTTTTTGAGTTTTGAGTTTAAAATAAAGGTTTTGAATCCTTTGAAACTTTTTTCATTCCACATTCTTCAATCCTAAGAAGGCATTCCCCATCTTTAAGCCACATTTTTTCAAATTTGAAGGGGTTCTTTTTAAGCACTATGTCTTCTTCTAAAATTAGGCTTATTGGAAAATGGTCAGACCCAAAATGTGCCATGATATTTGATTTCAAGATTCAATCGAATCTAGATAAGTTTTCTATGTAAAAAAACCTATCCAATTTTTTTGTTATATATGATCACTTGTTATAAAGGCTCATAAACTAGGAATAATCCTTTAACTCAAGGATTGGACATCCAACTAAGCACTTCATACACTTTATAATAAAATCATTTAATATGTCAAACCCAGGGACGTGTTACTTGAAAGGGGCCATAAAAATATATGCACCAAGCACTTTCTCAACCAATCATTCTATAATTGCTACAGGAAATAAATGCTGGAAAGGAACTACTCTATGGCTGTAGGAAATAAATGCTTTCGAAAGGAAACTATACTATTGCTGCATGAAATGAATACTTAAAGGAAATCTAAACTATTTCTGTGAAAGTAGATGCTTGAAAATAAATGATGGAAATGAAGGCTGCTAGTAGGATGGAAGAGTGAACACAAACAACTATAGTGCTTTAGTTACTCTGCCGCTCGACTGTAGGAAGCGGTAGCTATCCTGTGGCTTTGGCTGCACGAGTTGTTCAACATAGGAATTGAAATAACAGAAATACAAGAAAGTGAAATAACTAGAATGAATCTAAACTATGGATTCCTCACCAAGTGGGCTCCCTTGGGTGAGTACCCAGAACACTCAAATAAACAATACTGAACTCAAAACTTCTGTTGCTCATTAACTTGAATAAAAGAGTACATGAATTCTCAACAATGAAATAAAAGAATGCAACTATAATAATACTACTACCCTCCTTCTCACACAGGAGCGGGGATTTATTTAAAGGAAAAAACATCTAACTGCTAAACTCCACATGCCCTAAGAAAAGGCAGAGCTTTTATTACAACCATCTTAACAGAAAGGAAAACTAGAAAACAAGAAATAGAATCAGTCAAGAAGAGAGGAAAGAACTGTGTAGACAATAGATCTAACTTCCCATTCTCTCCTAGATTTCATCAAAGAAATTATTGTACTCACCAAGTCTTTTCTCAATTTTCTCCACCTGGATCAATTTGGAAACCTTCCACCATTGTTACACCGATGTTTCATCCATGAACATCTGCTGCAGGACCGAGTCAAGTGACTAACACATAGACGTACTCACCTAAACAAGATGATAGTTTCTACTTTGATGGGATGCATTAACACCATTAGGATAAAAGCATTCATGGAATTTATTCAAATTAAATACATTATCTATTTCTCAAGCAGTCAATTCATTCATAAAACATGATCATAATTTCATAGAAATAAAACAGAGCATATTCATCCCGATAAAGCACATTAAGTAGCATACGTCCATGGAATAGGTTCAGTGAATAACTACCACATAATAATAGTTTTAGAGCATAAAGTCTTGGAATAATAACATAAAATATAATAAAGGACCTAGAAAAAGTTCTTCTAAGGTATCTAAAAGATGCCATTAAAATGGCCTATCATTCTACCCCGTATGAAGACTAGTGCTGGTCCTCAGGCACTGAGACATTCTAGATCTTGGCAAGAACCCGACGGCCTCCTTCCTTTGTTTCTCCAACCATGGAGGTGCCAACATTCTAGTAGAACCCATTTGTGTGCTCCATCTTTACCCATCTTCTTAGTTCATGTTGTTCATCTATTTCATCATCCACACAACTGTACAATGGCCATAAAAGCAAGGGAGGTTGGAAGGTGAGTGACAACCATCGATCGGGTTGTGGTTGTCTTCCCTAGCATATATACCAACTAACACACTACATTACAGCCTGCAAGTTAATCAGACTATGTGGCTCTGCCTTCTTAAGTGACAGGGTAAGTCTTTCCCATCTCTGTTTTAACCTTTTAGCTGCCCTGTCCTTGTCTGATAATGACAATTTTTCAAATGTCAAGAAAAATTCCTCATAAATTTCTAGAATCTATTTCCCCGTTGAAGAATCATGAAATCCATACATAATTTGCATCCAGTCACCTTAAAGTCATCACGGTGACCAAATTTCAGGACATAGGGGAAATGAGATGGACTTTTCCAAGATTATGTACTTATGTAATTGCTCACCATAATTTATTTCATTTTGAATCTAGGAAACAAGGGTAGACAAATGTATATCACTAATAAAAAGAAGGGGGTTCCAGTTAGTATTAAAAGGAACAGCATAATTGTGCATGTACAATTCACATAGCAAATTCTGAACATAATCAGGTGATGTGTTGTATGCAGCCACAAATTCATGTGGGGTTTCTATGCCTGAGCTAACATCCTAGAGGAATCTCATTAAATTAAATATGAAAAACTTCTCCTTGAGGTATAGGGCATAAACCCATGGTGGTGGTCTACATTCCAACAATTTTGGAATTATATCTGCAATGTTATTTACCTTGTTATGTAGAAATTCAATTTCCTATTGTTTTCTTTCAATCTCCCTTTGTAATTTTGTCTTTTCCAATTCCCACATCGATTTTTGATATTGCATTGTATTGAAATAATCAACCAATAGAGAGTGAATAGTTACCTCCTCAGGTTTCCGATGGGGGACCGCCCTAACTTCTTGTGGGTCTTCCTCTTTGTTTGGACAAATTGTCACATTTTCTAGAACAAGGGGCCTTTCCCTGTGATTTCCTTCCTGTAGAGAAGAAGATTCTCTTCCGGCAACTTTAGGCTCTACTACTTTCGGTATTATACATTCTACTTCTAGAATATCCTCAATGGTTGTAGGATCCTTTTCCATCATACCCTGGCATTAGACAATAGGAATGCCTATTTGCAGTTGTTCCTATAAGGGTTCCTCCGAGGAGACATGAGACTTGTCAGCTGTAACATGAGAACTTTTTTCATCTGTTTGTGTCATGTTCAAATGAACACTTTTACGCAATGGGGTATTAGTAGAGGTTGTGGGTTACTTATGTGAAAGTTTCCTTTTATTGGTAGGTGTGGCCGTAGGAGAAACAATAGACATAGGAATATTGTGACTCATATATTCTGGCATTTTTTCTTTGCCCTTGCCCTTTTTATCATTTTGCTGAGAAACTATAGGAACCTTGGTTTCTCCACTCCTTGAAGTAGGGTTTGGATGGTTGGAGGGCACATTTTTCTCATTAACTCCCAAAGGAGAAGAATTCCTCAAGGGTTCATCTTGTTCACCAAATTCTTCTTCCTCATTAGGGTTATTTCCCTATTCTTCTTGATTCTTGGGTTGTGGCCCCTCTCCATATAATTCAACATGTGGTGGCTCAATAAATCCATCCTAGGACATGGGAGAGACATCCCTTAGTGAACTTTCCACCAATAGTTTAATTAAACAATGGTGCATCACTGCGTTCTTCCACCCCTTCTGTACCTCTTCAACACTTAAGTTCAAAAGGGAATAAAGAAAATTTAGAACATTTACTAAATGGTTATGTCGTAAACGGCTCAACAATTTAAAGTGAACTATATGCAAGAAGGAAAAATGACCCTCACATGTAATGTACCCTATGAAATGAATGGCCAACTAAGGAAATTTCCTTGGAAGAGATGTCTGCTTTACTCCTTGTTTACTGTAATCCATTGGGGCATCTATTGGAAACGCAAATTCTGCTCTGGTTGTTCATGCATCATGCCCATGTGGAAATGCTTCAAATGTAGATGGAAGTACAAAGAATTCAAAAATTTGTTCTTCCAAAGCTTCAATTTGTAACCCCTTAACATATGCAACTCCATTGTTGTATGTTATCAGAAATTCCAGTGCCGTATCTTTGTCATACCCATTTAACCTAACAAAATAGGTGAGACAACCTACTCTATTAAAAACATAAATGTTGTCCTGGTCTTCTAATAATACCAGGTGGTTTGATGGTTCATGCCATATAGGATAACCACCCATTCTAATGCTTGAAATTCCAACAATGTCTGAGAAACTCAAAAAATCTCCTTACTCCACTTATACTCTTTACTCTATTTGCTAAAAAATCTCTTTGATGTGCCCAAAATTGGAATGCAAATTTTCTAGTATTTCTGGATGGACAAGAAACAACAAAATATTTTGAAATAATGATGCGAAGTTAAGCTAAAATTTTGAGTTAAAAACAGGGTTGGTTTTGACAGTTTACATGCAGGGGTTTGACAAATCATGATTTCTGATATGACGGCTCAGTACAATTTAGGAAGAAAAAGTAGTAATGACAAGATTGGTAATTATGACAGCTGATTTGGAAATGACGTAAGTTTTGAGCTGATGGGATATTTCATTTATTATTCACAAAAACCTATTACTGCCCCCTACAAAAAAATGTCAAGTGTCCTCACTTTCATGGCAATGTATGACAAAATCATGGATGAACCGCTCTTATTAATTACAATGTGTCATAATCATATTAAATGAAGTAAAAAAAACTTTTTGAGGCAATAAAGAAATGCATACCTTGGAATATTATACTGTTAAATGTTTGAATTTGGAAAGATTTTATGACATTGGCAGAGTAAAAATTTGAGCTAGCACAATAATGCGGTGACGTGAATGCGTGGATGGTAGAAAAAGGTGATGAAAAAGAGGATGGAATGACATTTTTATTATGGAAAAGAGATTTTTGTGGGAAACAAAAATTTTATTATGACTGCATGCTGGAAATTTTTCAAAGAGATGATCGGAGCAAATAATTACTCTGATTGGTTGTAGGAATGCCCTCAGTAGGAAGATGTCCTTTGGCTGCAGGAAAGTCTTCAGCTGGAAGAGGTTCTTTGGGTGTAGGAGGTCCTTCAACTGTAGGAAATATGTCAGCAAGAGGAGGAGGTTCTTTGGCTATAGGAGGTTCTGTGGTTGCAAGAGGTTCAGTGGCTATAGGAGGTTCTGTGGCTGCAGGAGGTTCAGCAGCTGCAGGAGAAATCTCAAACTGCTACAGGAAATTGGCCTTTGTCTGTGGTTTATGATATAGGTGGAGCCTATGACCATTTACTAGTAACTTGAAATGTACAGGGTCAATGGTAGAGAGATGAACTACTCCATTAGAATAAACATGAATAATCTCATAAGGGACAAGCCAATGTGTTGTAAGCTTACCTTGGTTTTCTTGGAATCTTGAGTCATACAAAAGAGCCCAGTCACTAGGAGAAAACTGTTTGGAAAGGATGTGAGAATCATGCCACTTTTTTTTTTTTGTGTTTGAACCAACTATGTGTGCTACAAGACTGCCTTCCTTATCTCATCTAGCTAGTTAAGCTGTAGGATCCTATCATGTTGTGCCTTAGTAAGATCAATGTTTAGCTATAGTGTCGTTCATAAAGTCTTGTGTTCAAACTCAATCGGCATCACAACTATTTTTCCATATACCAACTCAAAAGGGGTGAACCCTGTTGTGGTTTTCCATGTAGTGTGGTAAGCCCATAATACTTCTTGGAGGTGACTGCTCCAATATTTATTGTGCAATTGGACTATCTTCATGAGGATAGCTTCTATCTCCTTGTTAGTGATTTTGGCCTGACCATTCTCCTGTGGGTGATAAGGGCTTGATTTTTGGTGGTGAATATTATACTCATTCATCAGAGAAGTAATCAATGTGGAGGTAAATTGAGCTCCTTGGTCAGTGACTAACTCATGGGGTACACCATAGCATGTAAATATCTCCTCATACAGGAATTGTGCAACTCGGTTGTCTCTGGCATGCTTCATTTCTCTAACCTCCACCCACTTGGTTACATAATCAGTACATACAAGTATGTACAAATTGTCATCAGATGCAAGAGTGATGGGACTAACAAAATTGATTCCCCACTTATCAAATGGAGTCACTAAAACCTGAGGAAAGAGTGGCATTTCATCAGATTTAGTAGGCTGCCCCATCCCTGGCATCAATCACACTTCCTAGTGTAATTGGCTGAATCCTTGTAGTAGGATGGCCAGTGGTAACCAGTATTAAGTACCTTCATGTCTATCCTTTTGGAAGAAAAATGTTCTCCACAGGGCTCATCATGAAAATCCTGGAGGATGTCATAAGTTTCATCCTCATGAATGCATCTTCTCAATACTTGGTTAGGGCCAGTATAGAATAAACAATCAGCAATCCAAGAAAAGTTGAAAGTTTTCTCTATTAGTAACCGCTTTTCCTTTGGAGAGAAGTGTGGAGGTACCTTTTGTGAAACCTGATAGTTAGCAATATCAGCATACCAGGGTTCTTTTTCTGCAATGGAGAACAGGTGGTCATCAGGAAAACTATCATCGATCACATGGGTTCATCAACATTCTACAGGCATGAGAGAAAATCAGCCACCACATTTGATCTGCTTGGCTTATTTATGATGGTAATAGAAAACTCTTGTAGTAGAAAT
Source organism: Thuja plicata (assembly GCA_018584345.1). Classification (NCBI taxonomy): domain Eukaryota; kingdom Viridiplantae; phylum Streptophyta; class Pinopsida; order Cupressales; family Cupressaceae; genus Thuja; species Thuja plicata. Next base: position 12,927,865 of record MU225240.1, read on the forward strand.
AGCCATCTAGCTAACCTTCTTGTTATGGCAGGTTTGTTAGCTAAGTACTTAATAGTTGCATGGTTTGTAGACATAAAGATTTAGTAACCAGTGACATAATGGTGGAATTTGTCCATAGCATAGATAACAACCAAAAGCTCCTTTTTGGTAACTGTGTAGTTCAACTCAGCTCCCTGCAAATTTTTTATAATAAAGTAAATGATGTGTTCTAGTGTACCTTCCTTCTATCCAAGGATTGCTCCAACAACATGATCAGAGGAATCTATATGTATGTGGAATGGGAGTTCCCAATTAGGACCTCACAGGATAGGTGCTTGAGTGAGTACAAACTTCAGCTATAGGAAAGCTTCATCATAGTCTGATGTCCAGAAAAAGTCAGCATCTTTATTGAGTAGTGATACATAGGGCTGGCCATCTTGCTAAAGTCCTTTATGAATCTTCTATAGTACCCAACATGACCAAAGAAGCTTCTGACATCATTTTGTTTAGCAAGGGTAGGAAGATTCACAATGACCTCAATTTTGGCTGGGTCTACCTAAATGCCAAGAGAAAAATGTAGTGACCAAGCACTAGTCCTTCCTACATCATCATAAAGAAATTCTCATTGTTCAAAGATAGGTTATGTTATTTGCATCTGGTGAGGAATTTTTCTAGATTTTCCAATGCTTCCTCATAAGTTTCCCCATAAGTTTTAAATTCATCCATGTAGATCTCCATACAGTCATGGGAAATATCAGCAAAAATGCTAATTACCACCTGTTGGAAAGTAGAAGGAGCATTGCAGAGGCCAAATGGAAAAATTGAATATGCAAAATTCCCCCATGGGCAAGCGAATGTGGTTTTTCCTGATCCTCTGGAAGAATTTGGATCTGATTGTATCCACTGTACCCATCCAAGAAATAAAAGTATTTCTTTCCTGCTAGAGAATCCAGGACCTGGTCAATGAATGGAAGAGGGAAATGGTCCTTTTTGGTGGCATTGTTAAGCTCTCTATAGTCTACACAAACTTGCCACTTGCCACCTTTCTTAGGAACTATGAGTAGTGGGGAAACCCACTGGTTGTCTAATATAGGATATATGAAACTGACTTTAAGGAGTTTTTGGAGTTTGGATTTGACTATCTCATGAAGGGCAAGGTTGACACATCTTTGAAATTTCCTTACTAGGTGTTTTTCCTCCTTTAGGAAGATCCTATGAGTGCATAAATTTGGGTCTAGACCTTTCATATTAGTGTAATCCCAGGAAAAAGTTGTAGCATGAGTCTTCACTAGCTTGGTCAATGATGTTTGCTACTGAGGAGAAAGTTTGCTATTAATGTTTAAGTAGCATTCAGGGGAAACTTCCAGTTGCTTAGTGAGTTCTACCATGGATGCATCAGTCAATGAGGGTAATTGGATCTCATAGGGAAGCATTTGGAAATTGAGTTGGTTGGATACAAGGGAAGATATTTGGTAATCAGAGTACAATGGCTGCAGGGAGTAGTTTTGGAGGGAACTATCCAAAGGGTCCAAGTTCGATCCATACTAGTTATGCAGGATGTTGGTGATTACCTTATCTTCCTCCTGAAGCTGCAGGAAGGGGTCTCTTGTTAACATCATTAATTGGGAGACTAAATTAATAACTTTAGCTTCCTCACCTATATCTGGCCATATGGGAGAGGCTAATTCCATCTGAGGTTGAGTAGGAGGATACAAGGCCATGGTTTTGGTGTGTTGGCCATCAGAAATGGTCATATCTCTTGACTGACAACTGATGTAGGAATTAGTGGTAGCTAGCTAAGGATGTCCCAAAATAATTGGATAGCCTCCTAGGGTATCTTTTGGTGAGAGGATCATGAAATCTGCAGGGTAGGACCAAGACTCTAGGTCAACCACAATGTCCTCTACCATGCCATCAGGCTTTACAACCAAACTTTCTATGAGCTGCAGGATAGTAGGTGTATTGCAGAGGTTGGTGATACCAAGGAATTGCATAATGTCCTTGGTCATGACATTAATGGCAACTCCAAGAATAATCAAGGAATTTTTCATAGCAATCCCATTAATAATGACCTCGACAACAGGGCTTCCAGGATCAAAATATTTTAGGATGGTAAGTTTCCCTAACACAATGTCTACCAGTTTTCCTAGGACATGGACAGTCTGAGGATCCTTCTTCTTGTGGCCAAGATTTTTAAAGCAAGCTTCCTTGATGGCTTTTCCATATGTGGGAACATCTTTGATTTCCTGGAAAAGGGGAATTTGGACGCTGACATTCTTTAGTTGGTCTAGGATATTGAAATTTAATTCATCAGTGGTCTTCGGATTGCTTTGCTGCAATCTTTGTTGGAAAGGATGAATGGTACGCTAATTGGTCTTAGCTGGTGATGCAGGGGCTACTAGATTAGATGGATTGTTAGGTTTATTGGGCTCCTCATAAGTCATTTCAGTAAATACAGGAGGCTCAGGTGCAGGCAGAGTGGTACCAAATCATAGGTGAATATCATCAAGGTTAATTACATACGCAAGGTATTGCATGGGATATTGTGACTAGTCTGTAGCATACACATTTTGCTCTGTTGGAGGAGGTCAATTGTTAGGGTTCGACTATGGATGTGTAGGTAACTAAGTAGGCTTAGGGGGTGGATTAGTAGTTGCAAGAGGTGGCAAAAGAGCTTATTTCTGTGGAGGCTGCATAGGTGGTGGAAAAAATCCTTGTGGTTGATTTGGCCTTTGCCAGTTGCCTTGCCACTGTGGGTTTTTTTGCCAATTACCTTGTGATGGGTGCCATGCCTCTTGAGATTGTTTCCAACCTCCTTGAGGTTTTGGCCACTGTGGATTGGGGTAATTCTGCCAGTGATTTTGGGAATTATTCCAAGGAGGATTTTGGTAATTCATGGGGGGTTTCCATTGATTATTATAACAAGGACCACTAAATGAAAGAGGATCCTAGGGCATACCTTGTCTCTATACCCATGGTCATTGCTAAGCAATGAAGAAAAAATCCTCATCCTTTGGTTCAACTGGTTTGTAATCAGTTAGCATTTGTGTAGTCTCCATATTAGCAACCAGTTTGCATCTGTAGTCTCTCTTCTTCTATCTACAATGTGGAAAAAGTTATGCTAGCATGACCTCTAATTCCTCATATTTATTCTTAGCTTGCATGGTATCCAGCTAGGTGGCCATGTTGTTGATGATATCTTTCTTAAAATCAGACAAGAGATTGGTTATCTCGGTCCATGAAGCACCAACACCATTGGAATTTCCTAGAGTGGACCTATATCCTCTTCCTTTCTTAACAACATCTCTTGATTATTTAAGGCACATCTTTTGGATATCATCTCATGATGCATGGGTGATATCTCCTCTAGCCATTAGGTCTAGTACCTCTGTGCATCCATCATGAATGCCTCGCAAAAAGAGAAACTTATGAGATTCTTCATTGAGCTTGTGCTGAGTATTCTTCTGCAAACTAAACATGAACCTTGAGACATAATCCTCAAGACTCTCATCCTCCTTTTGTGACATATTTAAGATGTCATCCCATTGCATATCATTCCCTTGACAGTAATCCTTATATTTCAGCTAGAAAGCATCCTCAATTTCATTCCAATTATGGACAACATCCTGTCATAAGCCCATAAACCATCGCAATGCAAACTCTTTAAGTGTTGCAGGGAAGAGCTTAAGCCTATGGGCATCGATAGTGTAGTCATAGCTCCTACAAAGGATATCAAACTCAAAGAGAAAGGTATCTGAGTCCTTTGTGACAAGGCCATAAAAATTTGGAAGAGCAGGAGAGGGAATATTTTTGAGGTTGTTATTATCTCGCTGATCAAAGATAGGAAAAGGAAATGTAGTAGGATTATCCATCCTTCATTGTTGTGGAGCTAGATTTTGAGGGGGGTTCTGAGGTTGGCAAATGACTAATTTCCAAGGATTTTCTTCTCAAGGATTTTATAGTTCTAGATTGGAAAAGGATTTAAAAAATAGATTGTCTTCTGGTTGTTCCTAGAAGAACCCACAAAAGTCACCCTCAGAAGATGAGGATGATGAAGGGGCTTCAGGGAGCTCAACAATAGTGTCAATGAACTAGTTTTCTTCCTCAAATAGGTTGTGGTGTGGATTTAGCAAGTATCTTCCTCGGGCGTCTCTTCGTCTATTATGCATGGAGATAGTATGGAATGATGTGAATAGTGGTTTTATTTGTCAAGATAAGGCTTAATCTACTGAAAGTAGGGAATGAAAGCATGTAAAAAAATCCTAGGAATGGTTGAATAAGAACCAGGCTTGACACCATCCTTGACACCATCGCTTGTTATAAAGGCTCAAAAACTAGGCATACTCCTTTAACTCAGGGATTGGACATCCAACTAAGCCCTTCAACCACTTTATAATAAACTCATTTAATATGTCAAACCCAGGGATGTGTTACTTGAAATGGGCCAAAAAAATATATGCACCAAGCATTTTCTCAACCAATCATTCTATAATTGCGGTAGGAAATAAATACTAGAAAGGAACTGCTCTATGGCTGTAGGAAATAAATGCTTTTGAAAGTAAACTATACTATTGCTGCATGAAATGAATACTTAAAGGAAATCTAAACTATTGCTGTGAAAGTAGATGCTTGAAAATAAATGAGGAAATGAAGGCTACTAGCAAGATGCAAGAGTACACACAAACAATTATAATGCTTTAGTTCCTCTGCCGCTCGGCCGCAGGAAGCGGTAGCTGTCCTATGGCTTTGACTATAGGAGCTATTCAACATAGGAATTGAAATAAAAAAAATGTAGGAGAGTGAGATAACTAGAATGAATCTAAAATATGGATTCCTCACGAAGTGGGCCCCCTTGGGTGAGTACCCAGAACACTCAATTACATAGTATCGAACTCAAAACTTCATTTTCTCATTAACTTGAATAAAAGAGTACAAGAATTCTCATTAACAAAATAACATAATGCAACTATAATAATACTACTACCCTCCTTCTCACATAGGAGCGGGGATTTATTTACAGGGAAAAAAACATCTAACTGCTAAACTCCACATGTCCTAAGAAAAGGCAGAGCTTTTATTACAACCATCTTAACAGAAAGGAAAAATAGAAAACATGAAATATAATCAGTCAGGAAGAGAGGAAAGAACTATGTAGACAATAGATCTAACTTCCCACTCTCTCCTAGATTTCATCAAAGGAATTATTGCACTCCCCAAGTCTTCGCTCAACTGCCTCCACCTGGATAAATCTAGAAAACTTCCACCACTGTTACACCGATGTTTCATTCGTACTCACCTAAAAAAGATGACATTTGCTACTTTGATGAGCTGAATTAACACCATTAGGATAAAAATATTCATGGCATTTTTTCAAATTACATACATTATCTATTTCTCAAGCAGTCAATTCATTCATAAAACATGATCATAATTTCCTATCAATAAAACAAAGCATATTCATCCCGATAAAGAACATTAAGTAGCATACATCCATGGCATAGTTTTAGTGGTTGAATACGACATAATAATAGTTTTAGAGCATAAAGTCTGGGAATAATAACAGAAAACATAAGAAAGTACCTAGCAAAAGTTCTTCTAAGGTATCTAAAAGATGCCATTAAAATGGCCTATCAATATATTCATTATCTACCCTTTTATTTGACCATATGAAAGTGCCATTATCCATAGGGATATCCATTTTGTTAACAGATTGAATCCATTCTTTAAATTTAGATGTTGTCTGGGTGATTTTTTGGACCCACCTTGTTTTTCTTTAATATCTAATATAGCATTAAAATCCCTTCCCATGAAAAAGTTTTGATTTGGTAAGCTGTTAATAATGTTCTCTATTTCTTTCCATACCGTCCTCTTATCATGATGGAATTTTGGACCATATATGTTTATTATGATAAATTCCAAGTTATTATTAAGATTATTGATCTTAGCAGCCATCCATTGTGTTTTAGAAGCAATGAGATATAGCGAGATAAACCTAGGATTCTAGATAAAGGCTAATCCACATGAAGCACCTTCTGAATCTACACCTTTTACGTCCAAAATTCCTAATTTCTTGCTGAAATTATCATATACATCTTTCCCTAATTTAGTTTCTTGAATAAAAAATAGGGAAGCCTCTAAAGAGGATAGACTCCTTTTTAAAAGGCAATGTTTGTTAGGGGCATTTAATCCCCTAACATTCCATGAAATGATTTTCATGGTTCCTTGGGAAGGTTCTTCCCCTTCCCTACATTTAGAATTGATGTTATTTTAAATTTTCCTAACGCTGATCCATCTATATGTCTAAGTTTAGAGAGGGATTTTCTACATCTTTTTAAAGATTATTTATGAAAATTCAGGGAGGATTTACCACTAGCAGAGGTAAACAAACCTCACTTCCTAGCCTTATTAAATTCATGGTCAACAATTAGAGGATTTAGATCTGTATCTTCTTCTTGACTCATTGAGTCAATAAATTTTAATAATAGAAAATCCTTGTAGTCCTCATTTAGTCCTAAAAAATCATTAATTTCCTCTATCTCTATGTCATTACTGTCTATAGTATTCTGAATATCATGCCCATCCAAGTACTCAGAGATGGGTCTAAAAGTGTTTAAAGGTATGTGTTTCTGAATATTGATCTTGTTCTCCTTAAACCATTCCTCATCTAAAGAATAATGTTCATTAATCTTTAAATTTTTGTTAGTGTCCAGGGAGAAAAGTGCTACCTCTAATGAAATTCTATCAGGGGATACTGCTGCTACTTTAGAAATTTCCAAATGTGTTATTGTGTTATATTTTTTCATTATTTATTTAATTAGTATATTCTTCCGTCTATTGGTTTCTTCTATGTCACTAGTTTCATCATCAGAAGATAGCAAAAAATCAATGGATTCCAGAGCTGTAGCTAAGTCATTTTTAATTTCTAAAATATCAGCAGTTCTCTGGTGTTTAACAAACTTATTTATTGGTTCTATATCCTGTAGTGAAAATATTTTTATTTATGAAGTTCTTACTATCATTGTTTTATTAAGATCTATTTTTTTTATAATCCTCTGTTACAATTGGTTTTAATCTTGTGTTTATGTTATTCTTGCTGATGGTTCCTAAATTTGAACTCATTGTCTCAGGGTTACTACTACTCATCTCCATCATCTCAACTGGCTGAGGGGAATTATTGATAAAACAAAATCCCCCTATATTCTGATTAAAGGAAATATTAGAAGTAGGTTCTAAAAAATGCAGGAATTTAGGATAATCATGAATTTCCCCTTCCTCTATTAATGAACAGGAGCTATTTGAATTAAGTAATTTTTTATTTTGATTAAAGACATTGTGAAGATCTGTTGAATTTTTGGTTGAGCTTTGAACTATTTTCCCTTGTGAAATGAAAAGAATATTATCTGCTATGTTGCCACTAAAATATTCTAGAGCTAAGTGGTAAGTTGTTCTTTTTGTAATGAAATGGATAGGTTTAAGAGCTTTAGAGAGTCCTATAGTTTTGATTTGGATTTTAACCTCGAAGGAGATGAGATAGTCCACTTCTAAGCCTATCACTTCACCATAAGCTTCACAAATTTGGGTGATAATATGACTATGGATTAATTCTATAGGAATATTAGGAATCTTGATCCATTTCAGAGTTTTGATATTGTTGAAATATTAGGGTTAACATTGTGTTCCCATTTTAGAAATGTAATAACATGCCCTAGATAAAAAATTTGCTCTCTTGATAATAAATTATGTCTAATTATTAGATATTTACATTCCAAATAAAAACAATTATTCGAGAGCATTGTAATACTTACTTGTATTCCCATATATTCATAAAACTAGTCTTTACTATTCACAGATATGAATATAGAGCCAAACCATTTTCCATAAACCCTGAAGGTTTTGTAATGATCCGATAAGCCATCAGTAAATATTTGATTTTCGTGAATGAGGATAACAACATTTTCTTTATTAGGACATGAAATGTGATTATCTCTAGCTCTGCGATGTGGCATAGAATACAGGGCCGGTTTTTTATTTTCCTTAATATTCTCATCTTTTGATTGTAAAACCCTAGATTTTTAATTCTTCTCCCGAGTGAAAGCCATAGCAAAAACCTTAGGGGAAGAAGAGATAAGTGGTGAGAACTGGTTAAAGGTAGGGATAGTCATCACAATTAAGGGTTGATGATGAAAACCATGGAGATGAATAGAAACTACCTTCCATTTGTCCTTCTTCGAGACCTGAATTTTATTTTGACATAATGGGTGGGAATTGATCAGAAGGAAGGAAAATTTTGCATACTTGGTTTTGGAAAAAAATATATTTGTGAATCCAGTAATTCAACACTATAACTTAAATTTTTGGCAAATTTTGTAAGAGGCAGAGGCAGAGACATTTTTTTTTACTTACTTAACTTTCTATTTAACTTTATTGTTATAACTGAAATGAGCATAATTATTTGATAGGGTGTTTTAATAACTTCTTATCATTACGTCTAGGAATTTATATTCAAACTGGTATCGTTGACCGTATTATGTCATGGTTTACTTTGGTAAAACCTTGGTCAAACATAGGTCAGATGCCTCAGTTTTCATGCACAAGATTTCATTTTAGTGTAATGAACCTTATTGTCCCAGTTACATGTTTAACGCTGCATGGTTGACTTTATGGTCAACTATCTTGATATGCATGTCGGTTGAAGCATGCAGTTGAAGGATCCCTATAAGATAGTTTTGAAATCTATTCTACATACTTTGAATTTTAGTCAATACTGGTCAAACATAGTCAACCTTCTTCTAGTTGGTCCCTTGTGATGTTTTGGAAACTTAAACTATTATATTTAAATTGTTTCCCTCTGCATCGTATTGCATGCACATGGAATATGTAGGATAACTTAGTAAACCTTCAATGTCTTGTAAAAGTTTTTTGTTGGTGTGTTTTTGCCCAACTTTTGGGCATGACATGCCTTCACTTGTGTGATATGCTACACATACCTCAACTCTAAACATAATAACGTTATGGTGGACCAAAAACATTTGTAAAAAAACCTTTAAAAAGTTATCTTTGGACAACCAAAAAATTATAAAATCAAGAAAACATGTAATAAATATCTTTTGGATATCAATTCAGCTCCTTTTCATTTTGAAAAAAGAATTGAATGATGTCATTCAATAGATCTAAGCTTCAAAAAAAAAATTCAAAATAGTCAAACTCATTAGCAGGTCCTCGATCAGATTGATCACACTATCTTATCTATCAATGAAGTCTCATAGCATAGTATTTTGTCAAGAATTTCATGTTATTTTAGACAAGGAAGGAAACACTCAAAAATATATGGATAAGTCTAATACAAGGTACCCTATACTTCATCTGATAACATCAGCAAAATGCCAACAATTTAATGTGCAAACTACTACAAAAATACGGAAACAAAATTAGTATGGTTGCTTACTTGTTGAGTTTAGTTGGTCTTATTATGTCTTTATTTTTGTAAGTCATGTTCCTATGCATTTCCATGATTCTACCTAGGCAATTAGAGATGTCATGATGGTTCATGAAATATCTTTTCTTGTCAGTTTTTTGTGGGATGTTGACTAAGAAATCTTAAAAGATCATTTTGGGTGTCTATGGTAAGAGCCTTCGCAATCACAGGCGGTATCTAATTGTAGGGCTTGCAATAGATAAATCAGTTGTCATACATCGTACATACCTCAACTCTTAATGCCCAACCTAGATTTATCGATGGATATTCATTGTATGTTCAAAGTCCTTGTTAGAATGCAAAAGGATAGTCATGCCTAGATCTTATATATCTAGGTATGAAGATAATCAATTTTTCTATAGTAAAAGTGGCTCAATGATGAAAGATATTGTTCAATTAAGTTGGAATTCAAATGTGGTTATTAAAATTGGAAGCTCTCTGTTTACTATAATCTAAGGGTTTCAATCAAGGATTCATCCTTATTCTCTCCCCTCTTAACTTTCTATCAATCAATTCTAACCTTCTATTGGTCAGTCTTATATAGGGCACGTCTACCCTAAAACCAATCATTATCGCTAGTCTTATATAGGATGGGTCCTTCTTGGAACTTAACATGATTCTTATCCAAAATATCTATGATCAATGTCGATCGAACAATCATCATAACCTACCAACTTTCTTCACTTCTTACTAATTATTCTTTTTCTTGCATCATTTCATCTAAATCTTCTTTCGAGAGATCATTCATAAGTTTCTTGTTCAATCTCTCGAGGGGGCATCATTTATCTTGTTGTCACCTTTTTCCCACTGGGGAATACTAGGGCATTATTTTTATCAATTATTCTTTGAAATAACACCTAAAAAGTATTGTATCAAAGAGGGGCAAAATGTAGACACCTAAAAATGGCCTATTTCTCTAATGCAGTGACATTACTAATATTCTTCTTTAATTTATTTAATAATCCTTTTTATCTAATAAATTGTGTTTCTACCAAATTCTAAGATCAAAATAAGAATTTCCCTATAATTTCATTATTAAGTAGTTTTAATCAATTACTTTAATTATTCAATGTCTAATCAATATTTCATCACCTATTTGTCTACAAAATAATTAATTAATTAAACATTATTTAATTATTCCCAGTCTATTTATAATTAATTAAATAATCAAATTTAATTAATATTTTTCCTTCATGAATTATTACATTTATGTAATAATTAAATCAAATTCTATCTCACGATTAAATAAATAATATTATTTAATTAAACTAATTATTCTTCTCTCATGATTAAATAAATTATAATTATTTAATTAAACTAATAAATCCTCTCATAAATAAATAAGTAATTATTTATTTACAAAATATTCGCACATGTGCAAATAAATAATTTATTATTTATTTTAATCATAATTATCCTCCTAAATTCCTAACTCACACTCATTTTGAGTCAGCTTCTCAATCAGAGTTCCTTCCTCTATAATTCTCTCTCCTAACTATTCAATCCACATTGTTAATTCCTCCCCCAGCAATCAGTTAAGTCTCCAGTCAATTCAGTCTCCTAATCCATGCAATCAGATAAATCATCCATACCATTTGTTAACTCACGAGTATATTCAAGTTATCTCTCCAATCTATTTGCAGACAAGTCAATCTGATGCAGGAGCATCCTGGGTGTAAGGGCAATCTTGCATCACCCAAAAATATGTGTTTTTCTATTCAATAAGGGCTATTTTGTACAAAGCTGCTATTTTTGGAAACTTACTATTTTTAGTAAGTTGGTCGTTTGAACTCAGAATGTTCTAATTTTCTAGGTGAAGGTTCATCTTAGTCATATAAGAATGCTAGTTGAATTTCATTGCCAAATCATCTGTATTGGCGAAGTTATTAAGGATTTACTGTTGAGATTTTAGGATGCAAAACCTTTGAGCTCAATTTTCAAGACCTTAGAGGCTCTGGATCGAGGTCGAACCCTTGGATGACTAGCGCTTCGTAGTCAGGCACTATAGATCATGATCTCCCCTTTTCAAAAAGTGGTTGTAATAGCCAATCAAAGCTACGGTTCAAAATTTATGGCTTTCGGAAGTGTGGCTACCTAATCTCATGTTTTGTAAATATTTAAAGCCGACCCTTTTGTAATAAAAGTGAAAAATAATTAAATGCTAAGGGTAGTCAACTTTAATGGCTAGATTTCTGGAACCTTCTCGGGCGGTGGAAAATTGCCTATTTAAGGAAGGCCCTTGGTGTTTTCTAGGGTAGTTCTGGGTGGTTATTTTGAGGCTTTGTCCTACAGATTATTGTAAGGGATGCCCATGTGGCTTTTGATATTGTAATTCTAAAGTTTGTAATTCTACATTTGTGGAGCCAATAAGAAGCCAATTTTCTGTTCTTGCAAATTTTTGTTGTTTCTCTTTGTTTCTGTCGTGTACTTGTGGTATTAAGGGGAGTCCCCTTCATCACAATCAATCCCCCAATCATGACTGTGAAGCAGAGCTAAACCCCTACTCACTTTGAGCTCAACTCCTCAATCACCATCAATTAGTCTTTCAAACATGGATTCTTGGCTGAAACCCCTAAAATCTTATAAATAGAGAGCCAAACCTTTGATTTTGGTAACCACAATTACTTTGAATTCTTATGCTGGTATACAATCGAGCAGCCACATTGCATAAAGAAGGAGAACACCAAGGAAGTACTACATGGTTTGCATTTTCATTTTTTTAAAATGATTTCATATTATTAATTGTTTATGCTTATTATTTGTCTTATATCCTTTCTTGAGTATTGGGAATACTAATGGCTTTGACAATCTCTTTGTGGCTGATATTTGAGTGTTATTGCATGATTCTATTATACCTGATTGCACCCCTAAGAAAGGAAAAATCAAGGGAAATAAGAACATGACAAAATAGAGCACATAAGGGATCTGCCAACTCTTGGGTTAGTATTATCATATGATAATACATGAGATATTATATCAAAATGAAATATCATCACCCCCCAAGGGTAGTAGAACTACAAGCATAATAGAAGAAAACACATAAGAGTTACGAAGAAGAGTCTTTTTGGGTCAGCATCAAAAAGACCAAAAATAATAGGTAGCTATCATTTTTAATCATCCCCAATGAGACAACACAAAGGCACATTTAGGAACAATGAAACATTTAGGAACAATGGAAAATGGATTACATAAAATTTAACAACATAAATAATAAGTGAGATACAAATAGAAGAATGTGTACAACATTTTGATTCCTCTATCACCTTGAGCCAACAGAGAAACAAGGGCCATTTACAGAAATCTAAAAAAAACATATAACAAGAAACACATCACGGGGGAAGCACATCACAACAAAAAGGAAAACACAAAAAATCCAATGGACAAGAGGATCTATTAAAGTGTATCACCTGCCATCCCATCTCAGTCTATAGTGCTTAGGTAAGGTGGGAAACTTGCAATAGGAGCAACATAAAGCACAAAAGATGAAACAATGACCAGCTCCAAACAAGGATCATGCTGTAAAGATAGGTCACTTTTTTTGTCACTAGGATTAATAGATAATTGTTGTGAAAACATATTTTGAAAATTATGATCAACATCAATAGTCTCATACATGTCATAAAAATAATTAGCATGAATATCATTGTTAGCATCAATAATATCGTCATCAAGATTATCTTCTTCATCTAGATTAATTGTAAAAGAATCCAAGATACAAATAGAATTTTCATGTTTATTTTTCTCTATCTTGTTCAAATTGACATCCTCAGCTGGCTCAAGCATGGTTTGGTCAAAGGAAAGTAAAGAATGAGTAGGTTTACAAGGTGAAGAAATATTTTGGGAAGCACACTGGTAGGCTCTAGCATGACATTTATGAATGTGGTCATGTGAAAGAGATCAAGCAACATCAACCCTTTTCTTCTTGAGGAGGAAGAATGGAAGGAACCAAATTAGGTTGAGAGATGACTGGAGGATAATGTTCATAAGCTATAGGAGGTGGAAAATAAGCACATACAAGAGTTTTAGGAGGTGTAGGCAGAATTCAACATCTAGGGAAAAGAGATGAAACATCTTTAGATTTTCTAAGTTCACAAATATTTTGGACCTTGTATTCTTGGTAAGATTGGAAGAGATGGTCATGACAGACTTGAAATGGGTGAGGTATAGAAAGCCAAAAGAAATCAAGGTCAATTGTATCTCAAGGCACTAGAGGATAATAAAGACTATGGTTAATATTCATGATTTAACCATTATGAGGAAATTTAAGACATTTATGAATAGGAGAAGCCGCATCTTTCATGGAGGTAGGCCAAGGAAGACCAAGTTTGATTTGAAATTGATCAGAAGTATAGATCATAGTGAAAGTAATGTCTACATTTTTACCACCAACCTAAATAGGAAATGAAAGAGAACCAATGGAAGGCTAAAGGAAACCATTACAAGTTTTAATCATAACATTAGATTTATTGTAGAAATAACATTGTAATCATATACTAAAAATATGTTCTTCAGTTATCATATTCACCATGCAAGTAGGATCAATAAGGATTCCATGAGAATAAAGGCAAACCTTCGTGACAGTGTAGAGGGGACCATCAGGTGCTCTAATTATCTATATAAAGTCAAAGGTAGTTCTAGATTCAGGTGAAGGTTTAGGCTGGGATTGATCAATAATGTTGAAAACATGGTTGGATTCACTAACTTTATCATCATAAGCAATACATGGAAAAGAAGAAGAAGGTTGGGTAAGGTCAATGGTATTGGCTGAATGAGATGGAAAATGATTCATTTAGATTTGCAAGTTTTGGTTAGGAGGTCCACATATTTGTTTCCTTGATCATTATCACCTTCAACTGATATAACATCAGAATCAATAAGGTCTTGAATAAATATTTTAAAGCATAAATTAAACTTTTCAGTATCGTGACAACATTGATGATGATATTGATAAAAATCTTTGTGATAAAAGTTATTGGGTAAAGGTTTGGATGTGTCAATTGTTTTGATAGGAGGAAGTGTTAAAACATTATAATTAATTAATTTAAAAAATCACATTATGAAAATATTCCAAAAGATGAGTAAAATTATGAGTAGGTCTAGAGATAGATGAAAAAGGAGCCACACCTTTGGATGAAGCTGCCACTTGTTCATCAACATTGTTAGATGAGTTTTTGATTTTGATGAATTTATTGGGTCTCTAAAATTTGTTGAAATTATTGGATGTGACATCACTCTTATTAATGAGAATAGGAGCCATTGGAGTGGTGCTCTCCAAATGACTCACTTGATGTTGCTAATTATGAAGCACTACACACGATTGAGGAAAATAAGAGAATAAAAAAAAGTAGAATCTTATCTCTAATGTAGTTTTTTAAATTAGCAAAAAAAAGCATTGCACATCAATATCAGGCACATGATAAGAAATTTGAGCATGAAAATTCTTAAATCTACAAATGAAGTCAGACACTTTTTCTTTAACACCTTGTTTACAATGCATTAAATCAGTCAAATAAATTTTAGGACCAATGCTGTTTCAAAATTGTTCAAAGAAAGCATTAGCAATCTTTTGGAAGGAATCAATAGAATAAGGAGGAAAAGAACAATACCGTTGTAAGGATTTGTCTCGAAAGGTTCTAGTAAAAAAAGTTCCCATGAACCTATGACCATGAGATAAATCACTATACAAGGTTTGAAATTTTTTGACATGAGTTAAAGGATCACCCTTACCATTATAAGTCTGAAGATGAGGAATCTTTGTATATTGTGGGATAACAACTTGGATAATATCCAAAGAAAAAGGAATAACAATGTAATAAGTATAAATTTTGCACTTGGATTGAGTCATGGAAGATATTTGTTGTTGCAAAGAAGACACATTTTGATCCAAAATATTAATGGTAGAACCGGTAGAAAATATGGTAGGAGGAGAAATGTAGGAAATGTTACGAACATTGTTGGAAATTGAAGGAATGGTTGAATATGAAAAGGGTACACTATGGTAATTGGGCATAGATGAAGGCAATGAAACACATGGGACACTTGAAGGAATGAAAAAATTAATATAATTAGGAATTATCACATGGGTAGGATTACAATTTTGAATTGAAGTGGTTATTATAGGTGGAGCATAGGTGGACACACTAGGAATGGAAGTATATATAGGCATAATGGCTTCAACAATAGTAGTAGGTCGAATGAGGCCTAAATAATATCACACTCTCTAATACGTTTGACATTGATGAGATATGATATGAAATATGTTAACACCATGTTCATCATTATGAATAAGATTCCTTAAAAATTTTACAATGAAAATGACCCCACTATTAAAGTTTTCTTGACCTAACAATTGTTCAAAATTTTCAAAATTATGGGAAATTTTTTGGAATTTGATAGGAGGAACTGTTAAAGATTCATATTAATCATGAGAAGAGTTATTCTCCATGGTAGGATTTATGTCATTAAAATGCATATTAGTCTCATAAAGATTCCTAGGAATGAGAGAAGACTTAGGATCAATGGAACCCATAAGTCTATGAATTCTTCTAACCGGAATGCTATAATTTATACTCAAAGTGGTAACACTCATGCACAAGGGAATGAAGGGAAGGAGAAATGAAATTAAATGATAGGATTTGAAAGAAATATACAATCCAACCAAAGGGATCACAATAATGAATCATGTCACAAATACAATACATAAACCTCCTAAAAGGATGTCCCAAACTAATACATAATAAATACATGATATACATCTCAAGATGACAATAAACAAGTCTCCAAAAAAAAACATAGAATATCATCTAGGATCATCTAAGTATATGAACATGAATTTTTGTTCTCAATGGTAAATAGAATCACTACCACCCAACCATGTAGAACCCAGAGGTCCACCCCATCATATTGAGGAGATAACATAAGGCCCCACTCAAATAGAAACTTAAAATATAGAAAGGATAATGCAAGGGTACACTGGATGCAAAGGTTACAAGGTCATAAAATAGGTATGATCAAGACACACTACTAGAGGCACCAAACACTTATAGGAAATTGGGATACATATAGGGAAGTGTTGTCACATATGTCAATTCCTTAGGATGATCTCACTAGACTCTGACCCCCAAGTATGATCATATGTGGAATAAAAAATCCTTTTGTATAGAGAAGGAAACTAATCATGCCATATCACTATGCCCCATGGGTAGAAAAACATCATCTCCCACTCCCATCCTTATCCTGTACTAGCATTCAAGGCATGGGTGAGGCACTATAATTATCTTATTAATGTTTCGCGCAATAAATTTATTAAGTTTTCACTTTTAAGCTACTTATAATGAGTTTCCTTTGTCAACCACTTGTGGGCCTCGGTCTCCATTGTAAGCCACTTCCCTCCTACGCATCTAGATAACCTACCCCAGGCTCATAGATAAAATAAATATCATCATGGTCAAAATTATTTCCAATCAGTTCCTTAACACAACATGAACATATTGGTTCTCAATAATTACAACATCGTACAACACTAACAAGAATGGTCATGCATGCATATGAACTAAAATCAATAAGAGGGTTGGGTATTTATGATCAAGGCAACAAAAAATCATATGAAGTATGTAACAATTATCCATATGTAGTAACAACAAATCCCAAGCCTCTAGTAAAACTAATCCTTAGCCAACTTATGCTACCCCAAGCCGACCAAAGAAAACACAACCATAGAATTTCATCATAAAGATATGCACCAACATTTTAATTTTGTCAATAACATTTAATAATAAACCCAACAAATTTTATAATTAACTAAGGAATCAATTAAGTTGCCATATTTAAAATAAATAAATTAATAATATAACTTAACAACTATGTTCCAAATTAAATAAAATATAATCAATTTAAAATTAAACTCACAAACTAATTAATATAAATTATATATATAGAATATTTTAAATAATCTATAATTAATAAATAAACTTATTAAAATATATATAAATAAAATTTATTTATATATAAAAAAAACCTTATAATTTTTTTTAAAACTAACAAATTAAAAAAAAGAAATGCATGTAGGGGGTGGGAGGGGGGGGCTAAAACAATTGTGTCTTACTGTGGTTATGCTACCAGCAGCCTCTGCAGTTATCATTGGGTTACAAGTCGTAGCCTCTACTGCCATGCCCGCAGTGCAACTACAGGTCTGTGGTTACGGGGGTGGGGGTGGTGTCCCCACCTCCCATATATATATTTTAATATTTTATTATTATTATATATATTTAATATATATAATCTCCACAAGTATATATTTTAATATATATATATATATAATTATTGTTAGAATACTGAGAAGGGGGGGGTTGAATCAGTGGCCTAAAAAATAATCCAATAAATCAACCCAAAACTTTACACCACAAATATAAACCTATAGTTATCTTCACTCCTACAAGATGTATTCCCTTAAATAATCTTATCAAATAACTACTGCTCAGAATACACTGTTTATCTTTTTTTCTTAAGCTTTACCGAATAGCAGTCTAATCTTTACTGAAATACAGTAAATAACTTAGTGTTTACCAGTCAATCCCATTTTAGTAATGTGTAAAGAAAAATGTAAAAGCAATGAACCATATACACATTTTACACATGGTTTTTTAACGTGGAAACCCTGTTAGGGGAAAAACCACTTGGGAATAGTAACCCAAAATTTTCACTTTTCTAAAGTGAGCTCGGTGAAGAGCCAACCCTGTTAAAGGTTACAAACACACTGTTAAGTGTGACCTTGTTAAAGGATTTAATATAATAGTTTGTCACTTGATATCTGGCATTTCACTATGCTATCTTCATGAGAAAATTTTTGATACTCCTTGGGATGTATCTTAATAAATAAAGGATAGTTAAATCCCACTCTGTTAAGAGATTTTATGAATCAATGGTTAAACTGAAACAATATATGATTTTTTCATGTATACAACTTAAACTTGCAGATGTTTAGATCTATTGTAAGCTCATAATACCTTTCTGATCAATTTTTCCCTTCTGTTGCTTTGCTCCACTTCTTTATGCTCGGTGATGCTATTGCTTCTCTGTTGCTTGGTATCCGCAGAAATATTTAGCTTTGTTCTTCAGGTTGTTTGATCAGGTCTGTATGAAAAATTCTTTCTTCATCAGAATTCTCTTTAACATCCTCTTCTATTCTCCCCCCTAATTAATAATGAATTATCTTGTCTCTTTTATAGACATGATTTAACCATCTATAAGTCCTTGAATTTATTGTTCTTGACGTGACTTGGAATTCTCTCCATTATTGATTTAAAGCATATTATAGTTTTATCCCGTAGATTTCTCCTTGACAACTCGAATAAAACTAGCTTTAATCTCTAGCTTATCTGTAGCTTTTAACTGGTCGATGAAAACAATGTAATCAATTAGTTAACTCCATATTTAGCTCTTGCCAGCTAAGTCTTTTATCATTTTTGAGCTTCAGTTCTGATTGATGTTTAGCTCCTTGTTTTCTCGGTCTTGACTTCAGTTGTCCTCGGGCATCTTTGTCCATCGGGGTTGTTTTTCCATCAGGAAACACTGTAACTTTTAGTTCTTTTCGGGTATCACTTTGGTTCTTCTCGATAATTATTTCTTGGGTATCTTTCTCAGGTATCACTATGACTCTTCTCAGGGTTCTCTAACCGTCAGTGTACATTGTTTGTCAGTGTTTATTGTCACTTGGTGTATAATAAACTTTTATGCATTAATGATAACATAACCTTTATCTCTTTGATTATTTGAAGTCTTTAACAATATGTATATGATCAATCAGATTATATCAAGTTTACATCAATGAAAATACAATACATTATCTGATTTAATGTCTTACATTAACTTTCTGTAGCTCGGTGATCATCAACTTAACATCTTCAAACATTCAATCAATTATAGTTCATCAATCTCTCCCTTTGGAATTGATGGCAACATACTACATTACTACTAATACAATATGAAATATATAAGCTATAGCTCATTAATCTACCAAAATTATTATTCTATAACCAATACAAATATCTGACTCTCGGTAAGCTAATATAGCTTAGAATTGATTCTTACAGAGTACTTTCTTCATTCTTCTTCACTGGATAGATGTAGAAAATTCTAATCATGTCTCTCCCTTTGTTGTAGAATCTCTTCTCCCTTTTTTGGATAGATATGCAGTGTTAACATTTCAAATTCTGTACCTTAGATGGATGTTTCTTTGAATCTTTCTCTGATGTTTTCTCTTCCTTTGATTGTTCCTCTCCTTGATGGATATCTCTTTTTTTCTTTGACAACCATATATTTCTCATTGAATACTTTTGATAGATATTTCATATGGATATAATCTCTCTCCCTTTGACAGCAATGCCAAACTATATCCTTCCTCTTTTTTCTCATAATATATTCCTTGAATTTCCTTTCTATCAATAATTCAATAACTCTGGTGTTCGGTGCAGATAAGTACCTTTCTATGTACTAATGTATCTTTGTAGTCCTTCTCTTTTCTTGGATCAACATGAATGATCTTCTGGTTATGTGTAGGCTGATGCAACCTCCTAGTCAGCTTAGTGACAAATAGAAAAGGGTTGGACCCCTAGTCTCTTCCTCAGGTACTCAAATGTATCTTTAGGTAATGGATTTATGAATATGTGTGCTAATTATTCCTTGGATTGAACATATTCTAGTATCACCTCTTTCTCTTGAAATTTTTCTCTTTAGTAATGATACTTGATAGCAATATGCTTTGTTTTAGCATGCATGACAGGGTTCTTTGATATGTTTATTGCACTAGTATTATCACAATAGATTATAAATGGTTCTAGAATTTGCATATTCATACCTTCTAGTAATTTCTTGATCCATGCAATGTTAGAACAATTTGCAGCAAAAACCACATATTCTGCTTCTACAGTAGATTGTGATATGCATCCTTGCTTCTTACTTATCCATGTGACAAGTTTGTCACCCATGAAGAATGCTCCTCCTGTTGTGCTCTTTTTGTCATCTATGTTTCCAGCCCAATCGATATCTATATATACTTGACGCTCAAATTTTCCTTTTCTTTTATACCATAAGCCATAGTCTTCAGTATTCTTTAGATATCCCATAATTCTTTTGACAATAGTTATGTGTGATTCCTTGGGATTAGCAAAGAATATTGCAAGTATTCCAATTGCATGTGCTATATTTGGTCTAGTATGAACAACATACATGAGTTTTCCAATCATTAATCTATATAGGGTCTGATTTAACTCGTTTGAATTTTCTTCCTTTGTCAGCTTACATCCGGTTTCCATAGGTGTTTCAACTAGGTTGGAGTCTTCCATCTTGAATATCTTGAGAACTTCCTTGATGTATTTGGATTGAGTGATGTATATGCCTACATCCTGTTGAAGAATCTCTAGGCCAAGAAAGAATTTGATCTCCCCAAATATTGACATCTCAAACTCTTTGGTCATTTCATTAGAAAATTATTTATATAACATATCATTACCCCCAAATATGATATCATCAACAAATATTTCAGCAATCAGAATATTATCATCAGTATCTTCTTTTAAATATAGATTACTATTTTAACTTGTTCTTACAAATCCAATAGTTATGAGATATGAGTGAATTATTTCATACCAGGTTCTTGATGTTTTTTTCAATCCATACAAGACTTTGTGTAGTCTACAAATTATGTTTCTCTTCTTAGGATCAACAAACCCTTTTGGTTGTTCAATATATACCTCTTCCTCTAGTATTCCATTTATTAATGCAGATTTGACATCCATTTGGTATACCTTGAATCCTTTAAATGCAGGATAAGAAAGTATAATTATTACTCCTTCTAGTCAGGAAACAGGTGCAAAGGTTTCTCCATAGTCAATACCTTCTTCTTGTGCATACCCTTTGCATACTAATCTTGATTTGTTTTTTGTAACTTCTCCATTCTCATTCAGCTTGTTTCTAAATATCTATTTGGTACCAATGAAATTATTTTCATCTAATCTAAGTACTAATGTCCATGTATTGTTCTTTTCAATATTCTCTATCTCTTCATTCTTATCACTAACCCATTCTTCATTTTCAATTGCAATATTAACAGATTTAGCCTCAAATCACAAATTAAACATCTAGTGTTCAGTGACTTACTTCTTGTTCTCATTCCAGCCTTCTTGTCTCCTATGATCTGATTTCATGGATGGTGTATTTTGGCATACTTGGAAAGTACCAGTTCAGCTCTTTTTTCATCTTTCTGATCATCATCTTGACCTTCATTCTGATCTCCATCGCTTGGTACATCATTTTGAGAAATTTCCTAATTTTTGGTGTTTGCAGCCTAATGCTCGAGTGCAATCTTCTGTCACATGGAAGTGATGCACTATTGCTTGAGTAGAGTGTCATGTTCTTCATTGTATACAAACCTATTGTAGTCTTCTGGTTCCTTTATGCTTTTCTCATCATTTTTCTTAGCAAATTCATCTATTTTGACATTAGCACTTTCAATGATTTTGTTAGAGGACTTGTTAAGACATTTATAAGCCTTTCTTTTGGTAGAATACCCTAGAAATATTCCTTCATCACCTATGGAGTCAAGCTTTCCATTTCTATCATCTTTTAAAATATAAAATTGACTTCCAAAAATTTTGAAGTAACTTACATTGGGTGTATATCCATACCAGAGCTCATAAGGTGTCTTCTTGGTGTCTTTCTTTAATTGAACTTTGTTCAATGTGTAGAAAATAGTATTGATAGCTTCCCTCCATAATGTTTGAGTGATGCTTTTCTCTATCATCAATTTTCTGGCATAATCAACAATGGATTTGTTCCTTCTTTCAGCAATCTTATTATGTTGTGGTGTTCTTGGTGCAGAAACTTTTCTTTTAATTCCATGCTCATTACAAAAGTTAGTGAATTCATCAGAAATAAATTCTCCTCCTCTATATGATCTTAAGAATTTCATTTCCTTACCACTTTGTTTTTCTACAATAGCTTTATACCATTTAAACATCTTGAATGCTTTTGATTTCTCTTTTAAGAACATAACTGTCATCATTCTAGAGTAATAATCTACAAATAGAATGAAGTATTTATCTCCATAGTAGCTCTTTGTTTTCATGGGTCCACATACGTTAGTATGGACTAACTCTAGAATAACATTATATGTATAGGTTTTTCTCTTGAAACTAGACTTTGTTATTTTACCTTTTTGACAATTCTTACACATGATATGGTCGGGTTTTGACATGCTCGGTAAGCCTCTTACTTTCCTTTTATTGATTATCCTAATCATGTTGTCAAAATTCACATGAAATAACCTTTTATGCCACAACCATATGTCTTTGTTTCTAGCCATTAAAAAAGTGGTGTTAATATGATCAAGATAGATAGGTTACCTTTTGTCTATTCACCAGTTGTGATCAACCTTCCTAATTCATTAAAGATCTTTGCCTTTTTTTTTCTCGAATGCAACTCGGTGTCCTAGGTTATTCAATTGTGAAACACTCAATATATTATAGTTAAGTCCTTTGACCCAATGCATTTTCACATTTGATCAAATTATTCAAAATTATGGTTCCTTTACCTTCAACTGGACAAGGTGAGTCATTACCCATTCTTACTGATCCACCATTATAATACTCAAAAGTTTCAAACTTTTCCTTATCTCCAGTCATGTGGTGAGTACAACCACTATCAATAATCTAGACATCATTTTTACTAACCTTAGATATGAATGCAGTCTCAACATACCTTTCCTCTTCGTCTGAATCATCCTTCATAGAAAAAAATACCACCTCAATATGTTCATCAAATTTGGTGTCAGTATCTCCAGCTATGTTCTCAGCCAGGTAAAAAGATTTCTTCCCTTTGTCCTTATAGTCTTGGGTATCTCTTCTTTTAGATTGTTGGTTGCTTTGGTAATATATGTCATCACCTCTGTCAAACTTCTTTTCATATATTTTGTCATTACTTCTATTATCTTTTATTTTTTTAGGACATCTAGTAGCAAAGTGTCCAATATCTTTATAGTTAAAACATAACAATGGTAATTTACCTTTGTATCTACCTTTGCATTTCTGCAATCTTCTAGCCATAAGTGCTTCAATTTCATCAAGTTCTTGGTCATCACTATCACTTTCACTATCATCTCTCATAATGTGTTTATTACTTGATTTAATTATCTTTAAAGAATATTTGAATGTAGACTCAATAGATGGTAAGACACTTTTGTCAAAGTTATTCATCGCAAATGAAATAAGTCTACCAAAAAAACTATCTAGAGTGAAACTGTTATTTTCTACTACTCTCATTTCATGTATAACAGACACTCTAATAGCATAAACAGGGAATAAGGTTCTTAGAATTTTACTTACCATTTTTTCTTCTTCAAGTACACCTCCTAATCCTTGGATAGAATTGACTAACTCTTTGATTATGTAGTTGTACTAAGTGATGTTTTCTCCTTCTTTCATTATTAGGTCATCAAACTTACCTCTTAGGATTTCTTCCTTAGCTCTTAGTACATTTACATCTTCTCCATTTACTAGATTCAATTTTTCCCACATTTTCTTTGCAATGGTGCATGTTTTGACATCTTCAAATTCAGTATCAAAGAGTGAGGAATCAAGTTCTATCATCATATAATTGTGCTTATGCTTTTCTCTCAATTGATCAAGTGTGTGAGTGTCATGCCCCAAAATCTGGGCATTTAAACTTTAATCGAAAGAACATAAATTTTCCTTTAAACATGTTATAAGAACTATAAGAGATGAAATATTTTCAATACCTTTACATATTTCACAGATTAAACTAATAGAAAGTCTGATATATGATTTCAACAACAAATAATAAAGCTATAATCCTTAAGATTTATTTTCTTATCACTTTAATAGATCAAAAATAATACTAATTCTGAAGTAGCCAATAATGCCATAAATCATACAAGTATATAGAACAATTTCTTTCTCTTTTATTACAAGGAAAAAGTGAATACAATTCCTTCAAAATACATTAACCTTAAAACAAGGGAATTTCAAATTTCCAATTCCTTTAAAATGTTTCAAGAAGAACTTTAACCAAAGTGACTTTTGAGAAGGGGGTTACAACAAAGATTCCAAGACACCAGCTACACATCCAGGAGCTTTCTCAGGACCTGCAATA
>MU225240.1:12960692-12993719 GCA_018584345.1 Thuja plicata
ATATATACATATATATATATACATATATATATACATATATATATACACACACACACACACACACACACACACACACACACACACACACAAGGGGAGTGATTAACAATCTAGAAGCAAAACCCTAAAAGAGAAAAAGATGCAACTTTTCTAAAACTGCAAATTAAATAATTATTTTCAATCAACACACATAGAAAAATCTTCAAGGCAATACATAAAAACTCTTATTAGAACGAAGAAGATGGTAACAAAAATGAAGGAAAAAAACTCAAGAATCAAACCCTATGTCAAAGCTAAGAATTGAATTTGAAGAGATGAGAAGACCAAATCTAAAACTAAAAATCCAAAACTTTGAAGACAAATTTTTTTATCCCCAAAATTGCTAGAAATATCTTCCAAAACCTGATTCTCCCTCTAAACTCACCAAAAAGACTCATTTAAAAAAAAAACCAATAACCTAGGGTTTGAAAAAAGTAAATCCCTCAAAATAAATTAAAACACAAACTAAGAATAATTAAAAAATTCTCTTTATGAAATCTAACTAGGCACTTCGTACAAAGAGGGTCATTAATGAACCTGCCACCCTCTAATAAAAATGACCTCATCCTTAGATGGACCCATTTATGCTTCTAGTGCCTCTAAGAACAAGGCCAACTCTGAACTGACGACATCCTCCATGTCCTTGGAACAAGACCCTAAGTCATTCAGGCAGTTCCTAATTGGTTCAAAGAGTGTCCTTGATGGCGCAAAGTTCCTCGGTAGGCAAAAAGAATCTAGTCCAGATGAAAGCAATGAACATAGAGCAGGAGGTAAGGCTTCTGCCTCCAAACTTCTTATCATTTCTCCTAATTCCAATATGGTAGATGTAATTAAGTTAGAGAGAAATAAGCTATGTGAATCTGCTATTTTCTTGGCTGCTCAAGATGTTACTAAATTTCCCTCCAATTTTTTTATGAATAATTGGTTGCATTCGGTTTGGGGCTCTAAACTAGGGCTGAAGTTTTTATTCTATAGGATGATACAAAAAGGGCTTTTCATTATTATCTTCAATGACTCTATTAGCCAAAAAATTGCAGTTGATAGGAAATTTTGGTCTATAGGCACCTATAGTTCCGTGCCCTAGGATGGTCAAGTAATTCTAACTTCAAAGAAATAATGGCTCTCTCCTACCCGAGATGGATTACTATCTAAAAAATCCCTCATTTTCTCTAGAATATGCGTGCTTATAGAAGCCCTTGATTCCCTAGGTCATGTTATCTGCATTGCCCATTCCAATGTGCTCCTCCCCCATATGGATGTGAGGATTTTAATTTCTCTCAAACTAGATGTTGATATCCCAAAAAAGCTAGTTTTTGATCTGGACGGAGAACACATGTCTTGTCCTGTGTAATATTTGGGTGGTCTCAATTATTGTTTCCTATGTAAGAAAGATGGTCATAAAAGAAGTATTTTCCCTCTGTTAGGCCCTAGACCTAAGCATCAACCCCCAACCTAAGAATCCTCAAACCTACCTAAACAGAACATTCTTGGTCTCAAATCCCCACCCCCAACTGCTCCAAAGATCAATACCTCACAGTCTCTCCCTACCCTGACATCCATCCCCTGCTCCACCACTCTTCTCAACCCCATTGTCTCCTCCCTTGATGATTTATCTGTGTCTCTTGGTCTGGAATTAACAAGTTTGAACACTTAGAATAAGCAAGATGGCACAAGAAGTGGGGACAAGATCCCTCCTACCCCTAAATACAAACACAAAAGATAGTCCAAGAAAGCACAACAATTGAATTAGACAAAATCAGAAAATTTGATGGCCCCTCCACAAGGAGGAGAGACAATGTTAATGAAAAATTTGTTGATCAACCTTTCCTTCTCGGTGACCCCACCCATTATAGTTCATATAACTTAGATAGATTTGAGAAGATTTCCTTAGATGGTGATGAAAATGGGGCCATGGTTAGAGGTGTTGATGACATGGACACTTCTGAAGATAAGAATGGCGCCTTTGGCCTGGCCTCATCTATCAGTAGCTCTCTTCATGACTTTTACCTTTTAGTTATTCCTACCATCCCTCCTAACCCTCCCCACCCTTTTCAGCCATAAGATCTATCTTGTCATACCCTCCTTGTTACCCCAGCTAGGCTGGATGGTGTCAATAAGAGGGGTGAAGTTGATCCACTTATGCAGATCCATGGGTCCTCCCTCAAATATGTCTTTAGTGAAAAGGGCATCAACCAAAATAGGGCCATTGTTCCTTTTATAGATATCCCTTGGAAAGAAATCCATAAATATAGAAAATTCAAGAGAATCTCGAGAGTCACCAACCCTATAACTAAATGAGATAACCCCATGGTAGAAGGGGAAGATGCAGGCCCTTTAAAGGGAAAGAAGAAAAGAGGGAGACCAACAGGTTCTAGTAACAAGAAAGAACCTAGAGATCCACATACTAATGACATCCCTAAATGCTTCTCAAGCTTTAGGAATGGATCTAAATCCCCCACCTAGGGTATGGACTTCAAAATTTAATGTTGGAATGTCAGAGGACTGGAGTCCTCTGACAGAAAATTTAGGAGAGCCTATAAAGGGATAGATTTCTTGATGCTCCAGGAAGTCAAAGCCAACAAATTCTATCTTGATATAGCTCTGAAATGAATTTGGAGAGAAGCCACCTCTTTCTCCTCCTCCCAAAATTGGGGAAAAGGTGAAATCTCCATCCTCCTTAGGCCCCTATGGGCCAATAAGGTCCTACATTGGGGTACCTCACTCTGCAACAATGTAGTCTGGATTGTACTTGATGATAACCAAACTAAATTTGGATTATGCTCAATCTATGCTCCTAATGACTATAGGGAAAGGAATGAAATTTGGAAATGGTTAGGCTCTCTTGAAGAGATCCCCTAGATATTGGGAGGAGACTTCAACATGGTTGACCACCCTCAAGATAAGATAGGGGGTAACAAGATGGAATGACAAGGAAGTGAACAGTATTTCTAGAATAAATTTCTTAACAAAAATAAACTTACCAACCCCCTAAGAGGTAATAAGGATGACCATAGGGATATATGATACACCTAGTGTAACTATCAACAGGGAAATAAGAGGTTTTACTCTTGGTTCGACCGATTCTACTTCAACCATGTAGCTTTTAAATGCCAAAAGGATGAGGTAGGTAGGGTAGTCCGAGTCACCCCATATACCCTATCTTCTCACCATCCTATCACTTCCAGACTTCTCTCATCCTATCATACCCCTAAGAGATTCCCGATGATTGGATCATTTTGTCTTAATACCTCCTTGCTAGAGGAACCATGTATCAATAATGAAGTCTTGATGATCAGATGGTTTAATGGTACTATGGTTAGACATTATAGTGTTAGGGACAAATGGGCTCAAAACATAGCTAGTTGGAGAGCGGTGTTCCAAACTGTAGGGGGTAAGAAAGCTAGGGATGGAAGATGGACAAAGGGAGCACTACATAAAGAACTATCAAGGAAAGAATTAGAACTTAAAAACAACCCCTCCTCGGAGGTAGCCACTTTAAATATGGCTAAAAAAAAGATGAGTTCAAGAAAATCCAGAATGAAAAGCTCAAAAGCATTAAGATTAGATCCAGAAGAAACTTGGTAGAACATGGTGACAAAGGCTCTAAGTTTTTCTTCAATATCCTTAAACAAAAAGAAATAAGATGCAATATTGAGGAAATATGGGATGAGGGGCGCAAAATTTATGATCAATCTCAAATCCTCCTTACCTTCAAGAGTTACTACCATAAAAATTTTACCTCCCAAGGAAATGGAGTTGAGATGACATAAGCTATGACCAAAATTAGGCAGGCGATCCCCAAAAAAATGAAGGAGGACTCATCCCTTCTCAATCAACCTACTAAGGTAGCATAAATCAATGAGGCCATTACTCAGATGGCTGTGGGAAAGGCCCCTGGCCCAGATGGGATGCCCATAGAATTTTATAGGAAAAACATAGGATGGATTAGTCAAGATCATTGGGAGTTGTACAATGAAGCTTTTGGGGTTGGCACTTGGGGAAAATAAGTCAATAATGGTATTATCAAACTTATCCCCAAAGAAGGTGATAAATCTCTAATAAAGAACTAGAGACCCATCACCCTTCTTAACTCCTCCTATAAGATCCTAACCAAAGTCATGGATACCAGACTCAACAATTTACTCCCCAACATTATTGATTGCAGCCAAATAGGTTTTGTGAAGGGTAGGTACATTCTGGAAAATGTAGTCACTTGCTGGGAAGATGTGGAGTGGGATAAGGAGTCTATGAAACAAGTATGTATGCTCCTTCTAGACTATGAAAAATCCTATGACAAGATAGAATGGGATTTCTTATACATGATGATGGAAGCAATGAGAATCCCCAACAACTTCATTAATATGGTCCAAACCTTAATGAAAGGGGCCCATACAAGAGTAGAGGTAAATGGTATTAGCTTAGATTGCTTTGAACTGACAAGGTCTATTAGGAAGGGGTTCCCTCTACCCCTAAATTATTTGTAATAGAAGAAGTAGTTAGACATCTCATTGTTGACAACACTATCATACCATGGGTCGGAGGTGTTCTACTACTTGAGGAGAAGGAGATCGAAAACATTCAATTTGTTGATGACACAGCCTTGCTTCTAAAATTGGAATCAGAGAACCTTACCTTCTTCATGGAGAATATGAAACTATTATGTTCTACCTTTGGAAGTAAGATCTCTATGGAAAAATCCCTATTCCTGGGGTGGACAAAAGCACCTCCTGATTGGCTCTCTAGATGGAACTTTAGGTGGGAGGGTCCAAACTTCTAGGTCAAATACCTTGGCATCCCCTTCTCCCTAAATCCTAACCTTAAAGACATGTGGGGGATGGTCAAGGAGAAATTGGATAAGAAAATCAACAAATGGGACAGTCAATATCTCTCTATGGCAGGCAGAGTTCAAGTCTACCGAAAATTGATGTCATCCTACACCTTATATTTTTCCTTTATCTAGTTATTCGACCAATACTAGTTAAACCATATCGAGAAGACTATTAGGGACTACTTATGGTAAGATGGCAGATGTAACAAATCAATTCATGCAGTCAAGTGGGAATGGTGCACTAAAATCAAGAAACAAGGGGGGACTAAGCCTTGGGGATCTCAGAATACAAGAAATATCCTTGGCTACTAAGTGGATCACAAGAGCCTTGGTAGGGGAGGAACCTTGGAAACCCCTGATCATAAATAAAATATTTAGGGGGAACCCCAAGAAAGGGAAATTATGGAGGCACCTATCTATGAATGACATCATAGCACGTGAGTTAGAGATAAAGGTACAAGGATCTGCTATGTTCAAATCTATCTAGAAAACATGGAACTTGGTTAGACATCTCATTACTAACAACAATAAATTTCACAGCCATGGTAAAACCTGTGGTAACCGATCCATCTGGTGGAAACTCAAAAGTAGAGGTGAACCATTGACACTTCTGCAAGGTTTCTCAACCAGGAAGTGGAATGAGAAGGGCATATCTTACCTAGCAGATATCTTATAGAATGATCAACTAGTGGAATGGGATGATATGAAGAGAAAATTTGATGTCTCTCATTATAAATTTAGGATCTACTCAATGATTAAGGAGTCTTGTGACAACCTCTTCCTTCACAAGCCGTTGTATGTGGAAAGTGACTGCCATATCTAGTTCAGATGGGAAGATGGCACCCTGATTACCAATCCAACTCCTCGCTTCTCTATGGTATCCTTACCAAAGATTACCCCATGTTTCCCCACCTAAATAATTGCTAGAACCTTAACCTTGAATTAGACAAGTGGAGCAAGATCATTATTAACCTCTGGTCCTCCCTGGTTGAACCCAAAATTAAGTGTTTTCTATGGCATCTTATCTTACATAGGTTTCCTTTTTTACTGCCTAATGAAGATCCTAGTTTGTGTGTCTTTTTCCCTATCCTTGAATTTGTCAGTCATGTGTTCTTTAGCTACCCATTTGCTATTGATATTTGGAAACTCTTTGGATTTCCTCAGGTTTATGTTGTCTCTATTTTGGATATTATATCAGGTCATATTAATGGTTTGAAGCAGCCTTTTAATAATTTTTTTGCACTTATCTCTGCCTTAATTATGTGGAACATCTAGAAAAAGAGGAATGATATTGTTTTTGGTGGTCATAACAGAAGCCTTACTAAGTCTCTCAAGAGACTCATATTTCATGATATTATTGTGTAGGTAACAATTGTGATTAAAATCAAGAGAAAGAAGCTGGAAGACCTGTTCAAGAACAGGATGGTCAGGCTTGGTGCTTGGGAGGTGTCACATGGATACACCTAGACTAAATAATTTGAGGAGTTGGCACCATTTAGATCTTCCCTACACAACTTCATGGAAGATGTGCAAGGGCTTAACAAGGATGACATACTAGTCATCAATTTGATCCCCATTTCTGCAGTTCTAGGCCCCTGTATTCCAGTTGCAATGCCCCTGGCACACCCATACAAACAACATATTAGGAAGGATGAGGTGCTAAAGTGGATGGAAGGAACACATGGATGGGTAGCTTGGGTACCCTACAGAGATGAATATTTTGATTGAATGTATCAACTAGATTGTATTTTGGTATAATGTTGGTTACCTCTTGTAGACACCTAAAACTGGGCAGGTGTCCTAGAATCATTCAAATATGTAAATCTCAGCCAAATGTTCTAATTTTCATCAAATGGACATTTATTAATCAAATGGGACAAAATCAATTTAAATAAAAGGATTAATTAACCATGACATCAAATAATCAAATATAAGCCTAAAAGGATCAATCACAATTATATAAATGATTTTAATTAATTAATTGTATAGTTTTAATCAAAAATCAAATTGAACCTAGTCATCCTTGCATGGCTAATTTAATTAATTGATTGAATTAAATAATCCTAATATCTTTCAACATGAATTTGAGAAACCAATGGAAATTGAGAACACAAAGAAAATGGATCACTCCTAAATTTGAATCTCAATAAGTCATTTTCAACTTTGAATCTCAATCACTCAAAAGTGTCCTGTTGTCCCAACCTTTGAGACAACCATTTAAATTGTCCCCCCCATTTGAAACCATCTCAAATCTTTTCACTCAACCAAGGATTAATCATGATCAAGTAACTCTACCCCCTACACTTGGGAATTTGCTATAAATACAAGCCTTTTTTAAGCATAATGATATCCTAGAAATTTGAATGCAAAGCATCAAACCTATAGCCATTTTTACAAAAAAATTGAGCATAGTTGAGATTATCATAACATATTAGTATCATGGAGATCAGCTTTATTGCATTTGGATCCAACATTATCATCTTTTGAGAGAATTGAGCTAGATTTAGGCATATTTTGTTATCAATTTCTCATTCTAGGATTGTCACTAGTAGAGATTAAGGCCGAGAGCTTTAATAGCATACTATTTAGAGAACCATGAGATGATTATTGATTTACTTTAAATTATTTAGCTTAAATTGTTTATATTTTTCCATAGAATTGTAGCTAAATAAACTAATCTCATGAAGGTGTAATTAATTCACACAAATGGCACCCACCATGGGGCTTTAGGCCTCTTATTCATCATTTTTCAAAGTTTTATATGTGTTTTTCTTCATCTTTGTGCATTTTTTGTAGATTATAGGTGAAGTGATGCCTACAAAGTATTCAATGACGCCTCACAGAAGTTAAATCACGCCTGTAGAATTCCTTCTAATTCTATCTTCATTCTTCTACCGCTTGTGAAATAAATTCTCATGCCTGTGAGCGTAAAGCATCCCCTATGACTCATGAAAAGCTTCCTACAAACTGTTCTTTCACGCCTATTATCTTTTATTTTGTGCAATTCAAAGTTTTGTACCGCCTATGATTTAAATGTTTATGCCTAACAACATTTAAATAATGCTTAATTCACTGGACAGTCACGCTTGTGCTATTTTAAATAACACTTAGAAACAGTTAAATGATGCATGCTAACTATTAAATGACGCCTACTGCTTTCTGTGTTTTTTTATTGATTAATCATTAAATTTAGTTTTCTAACTCTCTCTGTGTTTTTTTTGTGCAGATGAACAAGCATCTGAAAGTGTAGAAGCTAGAACTCAGGGTTACAAAGGAAAGCAAGGAGGTAAGAGCTTTTAAGAAATACTCTAAAGATTTGCATAGTGCTAATATCTTGGTAATTTTAGAGTTAGAAGAACACTTGTATGAGCATTAAATAAAATTTAGTAGTGCATACAAGAATAAATTTCCCATTCTCAATTGATTTGATGCTTTAAGTTCTTAAAAGTTGATTTTTGCAAAATTTATCAAAAGAACTTATTTGCATTTTTTATTTGCAAGTTTTCTTCACTTTGTTCTTTTGTGTTGACTAACTTGTTGGTGGAGACAGAGTGGGAACTATTGCCACTAGGTGAGTAAGAAAAAAAATACAAAAACCTCAAAAAAAAACCTAGGCATTGCTAGCTTCGAAAGAGGTATTTTTCTTATCAAGATTTTTTTCCCTTAACTTCTGACATTTCATTTAAACTAGTCTAAATAGGGAAAACCATGTTATTGTCCATTTTGAACAAAGAATTAGGCATATGCTCTCAACTTCTTGCAAGTTGATAAAAAAGCCAAACATGTTGCGTTTGAAGTGGTAGAAAGAAAGGGAGGAAATTAACCATACATTTCAATTCTAAGAACCTCTTTGTTACGAGGTTGAAAAAGAACTAAGTATTTGAAGTGTTTGGAAAAAAGAACAACAATAGGGATATTCTCTTCACTTTTTAAGTGAATCAAATTCCAAAACTTGTTGAACTAAGTTCAATTTATTGCTTTCCTATATATGCTAGTTAAAATAGAGCTTTAGAGCCCGAGAATTTCCTTACGAGGATGGTGAGAGGGAATGACCCAAAGTGGGAGACAATTAGTTTTTCCATGATACTATCCAAACCACTATAAATAAATGCATTGTTCCTTAATGGGAAGGTGACTAAATTATGTGCAAGTCTCTTCACTTCCTCGAGTAGTCCTTTGGGATTGCGTAAAATCATAATTTTGTGCGTGTGGGAAGCCCGCAAGGGGGTAAGAGAAATTGGCATAGTTTAGAAGGGAGGTGATCATTAAATCCAAAATAAGTAGAAATCCTACCTTTTAGAGACAAAGTGTTTAAAAGCCAAATCTGACTTTAGGTAGATTGCGTGGAAGATATTCTTGTGTTATACTTGTTTAAAATGACTGAGAACATACACATTTAGTGTTGTTTTAGGGACACGATACAAAATTGGTGTGTGTGTTGCATTTGTATTTCAATTTTCAAGCAAGAATATTTTACAGATCTGATTAGAACTTTAACTTTAAAAAAAAATCAAAAAATTCTAAGACAAAAAATCTGGATCTGCAAAGTGCTGCTTGTGAACAGTTAAATGACACCTGTGACATTTTAAACGACTCCTGGAAAAAATTAAATACCACGTAAGTCATTGTAAAGTGACACCTGGAAACTTTTAAACAACACCTATCAACAGGCAAAAGCCGCCTGCTCAACTGTAGAGTTCCACCTACATAAATTCTAGTCGATGCCTGTTAACATTTAAGTCACGCCTACACACAGGAAAGTGACACCCAAGAAAAAAGAGGGTAAAATAGTGGATATTTCTCAAAGGTTTGGAGAAAATTGGATTTCATTCTTGAGTACCTTATTGGGTTTTCCAGCTATTCATAAGTTCAAACTGATCATAATCCCTAGTTTTGGAAATTTTGCAAAAAAATAATCATAAGGGATTGATCAATGTAAGTGAGAAAGCCAACATTTTTAACGCAATTCATGTCCATGCTAGCTTTTACTCGATCTCACTACATTAAAAACACCCTGCAATCAAACGGTTCACATCTAAGGCTGGAGCTTCCTTTTCCAAGTGACACTTTCACTTCTTCAAGACCAACATGAGAACCTATAAGAGAAGAGGAACCGACTATGTCTTTCCCATTTGGAAACATGGACCCTGATCAAATCTACCATGCTAATAATGATATGACTAATAATGGAGGTGGTGCAGTTGATAATAATAACAACAATGGAGTGGGAATTGACCCTAATAACCAAGGGTTATACAATAACAATAATGGAGGAGGAATGGACCCTAACAACCAAGGGTTAAATAACAACAACAATGGGGGAAATGTTGACCCTAATGACAAATAAGAAATTGATGAGAAGGTTAACAAAGCCATTCAAAGCCCATTCTTCATGAGACTCATGGATAAAGGGTTGGAAAGAGATAGGGAGAAGTACTTTTTAGACCTAGCCCAAGCGGGTCTTAAACTCCCTCATGATTATGATGTTAATCAACTCAAAAAAAAAGAAGCCGAGGCAAATCCTATTGATATCATGAAATTTTTTTTTAAATTATTCCAAATGCAATTGGACACAATGAAACAAAGAGGGGCTCCTAAACCCTTTTCCATTCGATAAAACCCTAATTATGGTCCCATTCCCAAATAATGTTGTTTTTCCTAAATATGACAA
Organism: Thuja plicata; assembly: GCA_018584345.1. NCBI lineage: Eukaryota > Viridiplantae > Streptophyta > Pinopsida > Cupressales > Cupressaceae > Thuja > Thuja plicata. The sequence goes on from MU225240.1 coordinate 12,971,228, forward strand.
GTATGAAGGATAATCCAATCCCCAAGATCATTTGAGGGAATTTTGTGCATTAATCCTTGAGTTTATGCATGATACAATGTATTTAATGAGTTTTTTTCCTAGGAGTTTAGGAGGCATGGCAATGGAGTAGTTTTCCAAGTTACCCTTCGGCATTCGAAATTTTGAATAATTGGCCTCCAAATTTGTGACTCATTATTCCTACAATATCATACATGAGGTTAAGATGATAAATTTATGTAATACCAAGCAATGAGAGGGAGAAGTATTCCCACTTTTCTTACAATGATGGAGAGCGGTATTCACTAGATACCCTCGAAGTGTACCTGAAAAAGAGAAGATGAACATCTTTATTAATAGCTTGACTAATGAGATGAACTACCAATTAAGGTTGCAATGTCCTAGGTCTTTCCAAGACCTAATTGAGAATGAGGTTACCATGGAAGAGGTATTGGCTAAAAGTGGAGAACTTAAGCTTTATAAAAACAACAACAACAATACCTCCAATAAAAATCAAAATAGAAATCCTCCTAACAATAACCGGTTTTGGATGAGGAATAATAACAAAGGAGTGGTCAATGATGGAGTTTTAGAGGAAAATAATTTGAAGGCCACCCCTTTCAATCTTACAAGAGGATCTGCTCAAGCTAACAATGTAAGTCAAGAACCTAAAGTACCTTTCAATAGCAATACCAACAATAATAACTTTGGGAACAACCAAGGGGCTAACAAGCCTAAGCCATTCCTTACACCAACTCCTAAAAGGATGTTCACACCTTTTGGCGAAACACTTGAGAAGGCATTGAGAACCCTCATTTCTAATAAGATTATTGACTTACCTAGGGCTCAACCATATGAACCACAAATCAAACCTACATGGTGGAGTGAGTCTAGTCATTGTGAATACAATAGGAATTGAGGACATAAAACAAATGATTGCATGCATTTGAGACACGTAGTGCAAGATCTAAATGACAATGGTGTGATTAAGGTAGAAAGAACTTAAAAAATGAAGACCACATGAAATTTAAAACTCATTTCTACAAACATGAAAAGGGTGAATCTTCCAATCCTCACAATGGAGGGAACAATGGCAACAATTTGAGAGGCAAAAAAATGTAAACTTTGCCCATAGCTATGACAATACTATTAATGCCCTATTAGGACATGATAGTAGTATCAATGTTTTGGTAATTAAAGAACAACCTAATCAAGAGACCTCTAATATTTTAACAAGGGGGAAAGCAACACGAGTTACCCTACAAGGAAGTGCCCCTAAAAATTTTGGTCTTACTTCAATAGCTACTTTGGCTAAACCAACATCTTCTTCAATAAAGCCTTATAGTTTGGTGGATCAATTGCACAAAACTCCAGCACAAATCTCTATCTTGGAGTTGTTGAAACTATCTCCTAATCACAAAGAAATATTGGAAAAATCCCTAGTAGATACTAATGTTCCTATAACCTTGGAGGAAGATAAGTTTCAAAATATGGTAGGACATCTCATATCTCCTTATTGTCTTTCATTCTCCAAATGAGATGATATGTCTATTACCCACCCTCAAAATTTTCCCTTGCATATAGAAGTGTTAATTCAAAGGCATAGGGTTAAGAGAGTTCTCATTAATGGGGGATCCGGTCTTAATATTTGCACATTGAACCTTGTCAAGTCTTTAGGGATATACAAATCATCCATTAACTCTAAAAATAAAATTACCATTAAGGCTTATGATGAGGAAGAAAGGTCTTCAAAAGGCATGATTGTTTTACCTATTCAAGTGGGACCTATCAAAAAAGACACCATATGTCAAGTCCTTGACATGAAATTCACTTATAATATCTTATTGGGAAGACCTTGGATTCATGAGATGCAAGCGGTACCTTCTACTTATCATCAATTCGTAAAGTTTCCACATATGGGTGAAGAGATAAAAATTTGAGGAGATTCTAATCCCTTTCAATATTATAATACATTGAAGCCAAGTCATGAATTATTTATTCCTCACAATAGGGAAGGAGTCATCCCTAATGTCACTAATGAAGAACATAAAGAGGAAATTTCAAAGTTGACATCAAATGCTACATCCACCTCATACCCTAATCAAACTAACTCAACTACATCAACTAAGGGAAAGGAAAATATGACTTATGAGGGTCAAAATTTACATGATAATTTAGTTAAGACTTCTACATTGAAGATGTAAATTTTGAAACCTTCCAAGGAAGAAAGAGAACAAGCCAAGAAGGATAAATATCAAAAGATGAATGAAATGATGCATAAATTTGAAAAAAAAAAGTAGAATAAAATCCATGGGAGTGGGGGAATACTCTGTTTCCCTATTTGATTTACCAACCTCTCCTAGGAAACATGGAAAAACATCAAGTGATCATCCCCCCTCTTAAATATAACTCTCATTTTGTAAGAGAGAGTGACAAATCTGCCTTAGAAAAGGAGGACAATGAAGTACTACAATGGATTTACAAGGAGGAAGAAACTTACAATAATCCAGTGGAAAGAGTACAACACATCAACATTCAAATAGAGAAATATGGGAAAGGGTATAGAATTATGCACAAAAAGGGTTATAAGGGAAGAGGACCCTTAGGAGTTAGGAATACAGGATTGCTAAAACCCATTGAACTGGCTTGGAGATCAAAAGAAGAGAAATCCAAAATAGGTTTTCAACACAAAGGAGAAAGTTCAAGCCCAATGCATGATTTTCATGAACATGTGCACATGGTAGGATCCAAGAGTTAAGATGATTCTGGGGATTATGAGTGGGATTCCTTTTCTAGAGAGTCTTATCATGATATAGAAGTTGATGTTATTCATACATATGCAACTATTCCCAATGTCACAAGTCAAGACAATGAGCATCAAGGTTTGAATTATACACAAGTGTCAAGTGAACCTCAAGAGTCCAACATAGGTTAAGCATCTAGGAATAATGAATGGATAGGTGAACCTTGGGTACCTTTGTGGGGTGATTCAAACATTGTATTTAATCCACACGCATTCTTTCCCATGGAAATCAACGAGGACTCTAGTGAAGGATATTTTTATCCTACTTCCATGGAACATCTTGAGGAAGCCCATGTCATAGACCTAAGTAATACAATGTACAAACCTTCAAATGAGGTCATGTCCCTAAACCCTTCAAATGACAATTTTCCAAATGAATCCTTAGCCTTAATGAACCCCAAACTCATTGATTGGGATTTATCCGAAGAAAATGACTTATTATACTTTCCCAATGACATTGCAATGACCCAATACCTAATTGTGGTTGAGCCATATTCTTCCATCAATGAATACAATCTAGACATAATGATAGAGGCAAGGGTCCAACCTCTCAATCCACAAAATAAAATAAAAAAATACAAAAAAATGAAAAGGTCTAGCGGTGAAAACCACCATGTGGCAGTGCTAGAACCTAAAAAAGTAAAAATATCGGATGTTTCCAAAGGTGAAAACCCAAATGTGGCACCTAAGGAAGAGAGGTTGGATACCCTAACATAAAATTAAGATTAAAGGTCACCCATCCTTATTGAACCAATCGAAAAAGTTAACATTGGCACTGAAGAGGATTCCAAGTTTATTCATTTAGTAGCATCTTTGAGTCCATCAGAAAGGAAGGAGTTCATCGAATTGTTTCAAGAAAAGAAAATTAAATTTGTATGATCTTATGATGACATGCCAGGGTTAGATCCAAGCTTTATAATTCATCTTTTAAATTTGAAACCCGGTGTGAAACCTGTAAAGAAAAAATTGAGAAAGATGCACCCTCATGTGGCACTTTTAGTGAAAGAAGAATTGGAAAAGATACTCAAGATTGGATTCATAAGAGTGATTGCATATTTAGAATGGATATCAAAAATTTTACTGGTCACAAAACATGACAAATCCATTATAGTTTGCACAAATTTTAGAGACCTTAATCTTGCTTTCCCAAAGGATGATTTTCCGCTACCTAGCATTGATGCTATAGTGGAATTAACGATGGATCATTCTATGTTTTCCTTAATGGATGGATTTAGTGGATATAATAAAATTAAAATTGCACCTGAAGACCAAGAAAAGACAGCTTTTACATGCCCATGGGGAACTGTTTGTTTGAATGTGATGCCCTTTGGTCTCAAAAATGCCAGAGCAACTTACCAAAGAGCAATGCCTACTATCTTCCACAATATGATGCATACCTTTTTAGAAGACTATGTTGATGATATTCTAGAAAAATCACAGGAAAGAAAGGATCAATTAATAGTATGAGAAAAGATCTTCACAAGCTTAGATCAATTCAAAGTGAGATTCAATCCAAAGAAATGTGCTTTTCGGGTGCAATCCAAAAAACTCTTAGGTTGCATTGTTTTTGCAAAAGGCATTGAAGTAGATCCTGAGAAAGTGAAAGCCATTATGGACATGAAAATTCCTAAGAATATTAGTCAAATGAGGTCTCTTCAAGGAAGACTTCAATTTCTAAGGAGATTCATTTCTCAATTGGCAGAAAAATGCCATTCATTCACAAGGTTGCTACATAAAGACACCATTTTTACATGGGATGAGGAGTATGATAAAGATTTCACATTGTTGAAAACATACTTGGTGAATCCACGCATCTTGATGTCACCTATCAAAGGCAAACCCTTATTAATTTACATATCAGCAATGGAGAAATCTTTAGGGGTGCTATTGGAACAAGAAGACAATGAAGGAAAAGAAAGAGCCATTTACTACTTGAGTAGAACATTGATAAAATGTGAATTGAACTATAGCTTCATGGAAAGGGATTTACTAGCAGTGGTGTTTGCCTCACAAAATCTTAGACATTACATGTTGATGCATAAAGTGAAGTTAATTGCCAAAATTGATCTTTTGAAGTATCTACTTAGTAAAACAAGTCTAACGGGAAGGATTGCAAAATGGGTGATGGTACTTAGTGAATTTGACATTGAGTACATGTATAGGAAAACAATAAAGGGACAAGTGATTTTTGATCAATTGGCTGAACATCCTTTAGAATCTACACATCCAATTCAAGTAGATTTTCCTGATTCAGAGATTGTTAATGTGGAAGAAAAGACATGGAACTTATATTTTGATGGATCCTATACTCAAATTGGTTTAGGGGCAGGAATTCTTTTGATAACACCTCAAGGATATACAATTCCCAAATCTTACAAACTATTGTTTACTTGCACAAATAATATTGCTGAATATGAAGCTTTGGCCATAGGTCTCAAAATGGCCTTAGAATGGAATGCCATGAAATTGCAAGTTTATGGAGACTCTCAATTAGTCATCAACCAAATTAATAATGAAAACAACACCGAAGATGAAAAATTGACGTCATATAAAAGGATGGTGGATTATTGGGAAAATTATTTTGCTTTGATTACTTTTGAGAAAATTCCCCAAGACAAGAATAGAGCAGTTGATGCAATGGTTACTTTGGCTTCATTACTCCAAATTCCTGATCAGAATGCGAGGTACAAATTCTTTGTGGAAGAGTTGGCAAAACTGACATTTGACTTACCCGATACCCAAATAATTTTCCTTCTTAACGGACATGACTCACCTTGGTATGGACCAATTTACACTTATCTTAAAGACCAAACCTTACCTTTGGACCAAATCCAAGCTCAAAAATGACATTTCATAAGACAATCAGCTCATTATACAATCCTATCAGACACATTGTATCACAAAGGTCTTGATAGAACGCTCCTGAGGTGTCTAGAGGAAGAGGAATCAATAATAGATTTAAGAGATGTCCACGGGGGGATTTATGGGTTGCATTTGAGTGGATTAAATTTAGCTAATAAAATCCTTCGCATGGGGTATTTCTAGAAAACCTTAGAGAAAGATGCTTGTCAATTTGTGAAAGTTTGTGCTAAATGCCAATACTCATGGAGACATGATCCATGTACCTACGCAAGAATTGCATCCATTTATCACACCATGGTCATTTTATCAATGGGGTTTTGATTTAATTGGCATGATTTACCCACCATCTTCTAATGGACATAAGTACATCCTCACAACAATAGAATATTTCACTAAATGGGTAGAGGTTTTTCCTTTGACAACTGCAATGGGAAAACAGATTTCCATGTTTATCCTTAATCACATCATTTGTAGATACGGTATTCCTCATTCCATCATCATGGACAATGGAAAACAATTCAAGAACAAAGATGTGGATGAACTTTGTGAAACATTTCATACTATTCACCATTCTTCTTCCATTTACTATCCTCAAGGTAATGGACAAGTTGAGGCTACAAACAAGAACATCCTAAAAATATTGAAAATATCGGTTGATAAGTTAGGAAGAGATTGGGATATTCAAATAAACCCGACATTGTGGGCCTATAGAACTAGCATTCAAACACCAACAAGAGATACACCATTCTCCTTGGTTTATGGGGCTAAAGCTATTTTACCCTTAGAAGTTGAGATTCCATCCCTAAGAGTTTCATTACATGGATTAATCACTGATGAGGATTATAGGGTTGCCTGACTTCAACAATTGGAATTTTTGGAGGAACATAAAAAACAAGCATATGTTGGAATTAATGGGAAGTAGTACTTAGAGGGGAGGGGTGAATTAATACCTCTAAAACTTTTAACACCTTTCTTAATTCATTATTAGTAATCATACATTGTTGTATTACTGACCATTACTATTGTTCTTTATTATGTATGTATTGTTCATTCATAATATTTAATGGTTTGCAGCATTCATAGAAACATTCATGAAAATTATAAACACATAACACAAGATATGGTATCGTAGAAAACTCCTGTTAGGAAGTAAAAACGGCGGTGGGGATGGCACCCACAAAAATTCACTATCTGCAGAATAGAAGGGAGTTGGTTAAGGCTTATAATATGATCACTTCTGATGATCTACCCTATTAGGAGTATTAAGGTGGAGACCTATTAAGATCTACTATGTTAAGAGCTTTAGCAACACTGATTTAAGTGTGCACTCAGTTATGGTATTTTACAATAGGACGGTTAAGCCCACCTTTCTTGAAAGGATTTAATTAGTGTACTACACTTGTTAGAATGAGTACAAATGTTGACCTGACTACATACAATCTATAATTTTTTATTATAGATCCATTAAAGCTCTCAGAATTATAATATCACCTTGAGTGATTGATGAATACCTTTTCTCTACTTGTCGATAGCCTCTGTTCTATTCTTGAAACTAAGTTGATTCTATTTCTATCCTTCTACATGAATTCTCTGTCTGGTCTCTAGTTTCTCTCCATGGATACTATCTTCATTGAATAAAAAATATTCTCAAATATATTGAGCACCTATTTATACAAGTATTTGACCTATCTTGGAATCACACATTATAATGTTAACTCTTAGATCCAAGGTTTTCAAATTGACCTTGATCTTTAGTTTGCATGTTTTAAATCAGTAAAACTAATTAAAACAATAATAAATACATTGCTTCCTCCGCACATAATGGATTTAAAAGTAAATCAAGAAGCTATAAATACAACTTCAGTGATTTATCTGATGTGGAAAGTCAGATCCACTTTTTACGGGATGTAACTGACTGTCAATTCTTGGTCATCAGGTTGAACTTGAAGTCTATTGGCATTCCTTTGTTTGAACTATTTTTCGGGTTCCCTTTGTCGTTCGGTTCCTCTCTGTGTTGTTCTTTTGGGTTGCACTATTGTTACTCGTCGGGTTTCCTTCAACCTTTTTTTCATCGGATAACACTTAATAGTGTTTATAGGGTAACCTTAGCATCGGGTGGTGCTACACCCTGTCTGTTGGTGTGGAGTAAACTGATGGTGCAAATCATGTTTTTCTTTAAGTATACTAATGGAAAAATAGAATGCCTTCAATCTCCCCCTTTGACATTAGTATCAAAAAATGATATGTGCATAATACTAAAGTGTTTAGTATGTACACTATGTCTATATCCTTTTCATCATATGACTCCCCCTAACTGTATGCATTGGTATAGTATAAGTATATGTACATGTATACTATACATTCTCTGTTCTTTTCTATGTATGTACATATTATTTTCTCCTTGTATTTTCCTTTTACTATCCATACTATTTCCTCCTTTTGATTGAGGTGAGTGAACATATCAATTTCCCCCTTTCTTTGATACTTATGACAAAAATGTACAAGTTATAATATGTCGAAATTGTGACAAGAATGTGTAACTGATAATGTTTCAAATATATTTGAGTGGGTTGCCTTGATATCTTTGAGCATTTTCTCCCATTTTTCTTTCAGTTTTTCTAGAGCCATGTGTTGTAGCTCTAACCTCGCGTGCACATCATAAATGTTGTCTAGGATAGACATTTCCAAGGTGAAAATTTGTGTATTTTCCTATGTCACATGTTGTTGTAGAAGTGTAAGTGTCTGTAAGAGCTTAGCTTGGAGCTCATTTACCTCATCTTTGTACTTCATCTCTGCAAACTATATGTCTTGTCTCTATTTCCTAGCTTGTATTATTTGTTCATCATGCAATTTAAGTGCTTCTTTAGTGTTGGTGAGACTTTGTGCAGTAGACTTAAGATCAGCATAAATTTTCACTATCTTGTCAGTATACTCCTGAGTGAGTTGAGCTAAAGTGCATAGTTTATGTATTAAGGTAATAGCTTCTGATGTGATTGGATCAATTGTACTTACCAATTCAAATAGATTAACCTTTTTCAATGCCACTTCCTGGCTTATTTTCTTAGCTAGCTTGAACTCTTACTTTTGTTCAAGTCTCTCTTTCATAACCTTCTCAGCATCAATATTCTAAGATGTTATTGTATCTGTGAGTATTACCAATTGATCAAGAATTGGATCTTTTTGATCAATATCTATATCAGATACAATCTATTGAAGTATTCCTCTTGCTACTTCTAGTACCTTGGCCTCTTTTTCTGCTCTCTTCAATTTCTCTTGAATAGATTTTCTCTCATAGAGCTTGGCATACTTTGTCAATGCAGTTGGATCCAATGTTCTTAGATCACAAAATGAAATCTTAATGACTTCATCTAGAGTTACTGGATTCTTATTCTTTCCTTTCTTCTTCTTTGAGATTTGTGGGGATGTAGATGTATGAACTACCATAGCTAGTTCATTTTTTCTCTCTGAAGTGGTTGGTGAAGGCCTTGTGGAAGATGCTTCTTGTGTTTCTTTCTTGGGTGGCACCTATTGGTTTTGTGAAGACATCTCTCCTTCAACCTTGGGTGTCTCTGCAGATTTTTCTTTTGATTGTTTCTCCTTCTCATCTTTCTTTGCTTCTTCACCTTTCCCTATTTGTGTGTCCCCTTCTTCCTTTTGAGTTTCCTCCTTATTTTGAGTAGTATATTTATCTTTATGATCATTGGTTGTATCCTTCTCTGCAGTTGTATCTTTTGCTTCAACATCACCCTTGTCCTTGGGTGTGCTTGTGTCCTCCACTACAGATCCATCATTATCCTCTAGAGTATTTATTTCCTTCATTAGTACAGGCATATTGCTTTGAGTGTTTGCTTGGGATGTATTCAGAGTGGTGTCCTGCTCGTCAGTTTGATCATTTGGAGCATTGACATCCTCATCTTTTTGCACTTGGTCTATAGGGTCTGGTTCTTTGGAGTCCATGAATGAATTTTCCTACACTTGTTCATCCACAACATTAATTATTGTACCATCTGATGTCTGCAATTCTTGTTGCTTTTGCTGATCCTTAAGTGTGATAAATATGACATCATCTTTCTTCTGCGGATCTTTGTTAGAGTCATAGTTAGTGATATATTGGATGATATCATCCATGACTATGTCTAGATTTATAGGCTCATTATCACTTTCAGTATTGTCTAGAGAAATGTGTTGAGGATTTGCATTGTCTATCTCCTCCTCTCTATGAGGTGTGTTGGTGAGAAGTAAGTGATTCTCACCACTTTTTGACTCTGCCAGTAGATCCAGAAGTTGTCTCCATTTAGTTTCAGTCATTTTGTCCAGCTCTATGAATTTATTCTCTTATACTTGTATGCCCTTATTTTGGCTACAAATTCACCTGAGTGCTTCTTGAGTATTTCTTTGATCTCTTCAACTTTGGATTCAGGAGGAATTAGTGTCACTATTAACCTCTCCCTTGCTTCTCTTTCAGTTTGCAGAGCATATGACCATTGTTGGTATATTCTTTTACCTAGCTCTTTAGGTATTTGACTGAAAAATTCTATAGGTGTATATTTTTTCTTGATCATTGAATTTATAACTGCCTCATGTATCTTATTCTGGTCCTCTAGGTTTAGTGTATCTTATTGTCTGATTTTCTTATTAGTCATTGTACCATGTGTAACAATGGATTTGGCAGCTTCATCAATTGTTTGATTCCTGTAGTTCTTGTTTTCTACATCAGGCTCATCATCTTGAGTGTCTTCTATGTCAGCCTTTGTCATAATCAACCCTTTCCTCTTCTTTGGCGGTGTGGTTTTCATAGTTTGTTGCCTTGCTCTCTTAGCTACCTGCTTCCTTATGTAGGTCCTTACTTGACCTTTCTTAAGGAGTGTTGTTTTGGTTGCAGTAGTTTGACTCCTTGTCCTCTACATCTTTGCAGGAGGTGGAGGTGGAGGTGTATTAGATTCAACCTCCTCAGAATCTAATTTCTTTTCTTCTTGTTCCTCACCGATGGTGCCCTGTTCATCGGTTGTATCTGGTTGTTATTGTTCATCATCTATTACCGATAGAATCTTCTTGAGATTCTTAACCATTTTATCCTTTTTGTTTACAGTCTTTTTGATTTCTAGGCCTTGTTTTATCTTTGATTTGGCCTCTTCATATGTTCCAAACCTTGGTTGTTTTCTATCAATGGGATCATTTATTAATGCCTCAATTGCACTTGTAGCTTGATCAATATTGATCTCATAATCCATTGGTGCTAACCAAGCTGTCCTTGGTACAAATGGTTTGATATGGGTGAAATATGTGTTTTCCATAAAACATATTTCATATTTATGTTTTTCTACAAGTTTTTGGAGAATCCTAGTCCTCTCCATCATATTTTCCTTGAACTCAAGGAAGTAAGTAAATATAACAGACTCAAAATTGTCTCCTAGTGACTTAATCAGTTCACTAATCTTTTGGGTTACCAGTTTGGTAGAGTCCCCTTTTAATTTTCCTATTGAAGGAAAGTATTCTTGAAAATAGAAAAAGATACACATGATAAGTGAGCCAAAATTACATGTGTTGGTCTTCGTAGACCTTATTTTATTCATGTTCTCATCAAGTTGTTTTAATAGGATCTCACACAAATCCATCTGAATTCCTTTGGTCACTATCTCGTAAGCTGTGCTTACTGCTATTGCAGAAATGTTTTTCAATCTGCTAGCTTGAAAATTTTTATACCCAACTACACATGCACCAAATTTTAGTTCTTCATAAGTGATTGTGTTCACTTTGAGACCTCTGTTGTCTCCTTCTGTATTGGTGATTTTTTCAACTTCTTTCATGGATGGATGCTTGTGTGCCCTAGTTTTGTCAATTATTGGATAACTAGTGACAGCGAAGAACATCCTTGGTTATTTTCTTGGGTTGGTCTAGCCATAGCTTCTTGTCATGCATTCTGCTCAAGACTAACCTTATCCATTCTATTTTGAATTCCCTTGGGAAATGTAGGGCATTAGTTAACCCTTTGACATCCAAGTGTTTTTGCTCTTCCTTTAGTTTCCCTTTGGCATCACAAAGCTTCTTAAAAGCTTCATCAATTTCAAGATCAGCTATCTCTGCAATCTTGTAGTGAATATAACACCTAACATCTTCTATGAGAAAAACCCTAGGTGGGATTTTTGAAAACGCGTCAGTTTCATTAGGTTTCGATGAAATTTCCAGGAAGATCTTATACTTGGGCTCTACACATGTACTATTGTTGATTAGCTTAACCACATTCCTCTTATCATTCTTGATTTTAGCAGTTCTTGAGGTGGTTGCCATTGTTTTTCAAGTTTTAGGGTTTTCTTGAAATTTAGGGCTTTCTTGAAAAATAACGACATAGATCTTTCAGTGCCTTTGATACTTACTTCAATTCCCAATGGTGGTGAAAGATCTATTTTCTGTGTGCTTAGATTTATCTGAGGAAGCTCTACTTTCTTCTCTTTAATCACTCTGTCTTTGGCTTTGCTTTCTCTTCAAATCGCGGGTGAAAAATGAAGTTGTCCTGTCAACTATTTATAGACTTTTTTCCCTAAGTCTTTGTAATAAATGCTCAACTACTCATCAGGATATGAAGATGGGTTTCATCGAGATGACTTTAAAAAAAATTCTCGATGAAGTTGATTTTCCTGGGATAGTTGTTAACAATTTTTCTTGTATCGACAGATATTGGTATTCTATAGTGACAAATTTTAACTTTCCTTTCTTACCGACGGGTGTCGGGTTATATTGGGAACTTAGTCACTTTGTGTATTGACCAACAATCTTTGGTAAGTGTAGAACAACTTATCTTCTTTGTTCATTGATGATTTTTGGTATGGGTATACCGACAGGGTTGATTTCTCAGAATTGTAACAAGTAACATAATATGCATCTTTATGTTAATCTCTAAGTTTTTGTTGATCATTTAGTGTCAACACTTAGTCATTTATCTAGGCAGTTTTGGTCGGCTACCACTGCGGCCGAGCTAAAACAATATATGCTGAGATACCTAGAAAGTCATTGCCAAGCAGAGAAGATCATAGATGCCGAGCTACCTGGCAAGTCCATGCTGAGCAATAGGAGACTTAAGTGCTAAGCAAGACAGTTTTGACATACATGTCAGAAATGACACAATCTTTAATGTAAAATGTTTTGGCCAACTTATGAGAGTTTTGGGCCGACATATGTAAGAATTTAATATTCTCTATGGAGTTAATTATGCATTTAATTTTTTTATCCTATGTGTGGCATGAAGCCAATCAGAAAATCAGAATGCCTTGGAGGCATAAGTATTAGATCTTTATTGTTGATCTAAATCTCGTTGCCAGATTCATAAAGATATATAAGATTGCTTCTTACCCTAATTTTGTATGAAGAGGAAAAGGGTGTGCATTCATTAAAGATGTGCATAGGTTTATTTTGTTATAGAAGCATAGATCTAGTAGAGTGACATAGTAGTGAAAAACTAAGTAAAGATATATCAGATTATAAGATCAGAAAATGTATTGTAAAGAGGAGATCTGTTATCAGCATCAGAGTGCATATCGAAGGATTAGTACTTGAGACATTCTAACAAGTGTAGTAGGTGAAATCTCTTAACAGAGTAGTTCTAGTAGACCTTTCTAAATCTCTTAGTAGAGTGCTTACTTTACTGTAAGTTGAAATTGTTTCACAAGGTAGATTGTAATGATCTAAAGCTCTTAACTGGGAAAACCTTTAACAAGGTAGATTGCATATTGTAATCAAAATTTTGTAGCCCTAATAGGCACACCTTATTGCTGTAGTAGTGATGAATTTGTTTTTGTCATCCCCACCCCATTTTTATCTATTTCAGTTTATGGGTTACCGAATTCTATGTATTGTGTTATCTATTTACTGTCATGGATGCTACTAGATGTTAGATCAATTTTATATATGTATTTTTGTGGATCAGTTTGTTTTAAAGTGATTAAAGTTCAAGATATTATTCACCCCCCCTCTCAGTATCTTACTTTCCCATTATTGTATTTCCAACAATTGGTATCAAAGCTCAGTTCTCCCATAAGAAGTTTTAATCAGCTTGAGAGTATAGATCTGGAGATGGAAATTTACAAATTGGGTAAAGTCATTGAGAATTAGAAGATTGAAATTCATCTAGCTTTACATCAGCTTGAGACAACTAGACAGGAATTGAGAAAGTCATTGACATCTAGGAAAGATTTGGCCAAACAAATGAATGATATTCATTATCAGGAAGAAGACACTACAAATCTATTTCAGAATGGAGATTCTACTGAGAGTGATGTAGAAATTGTAGATCTACTGGAAAGGAACAATGCACTATGTGAAGAAGTCAAAAACCTAAAAAGAGAACAAGAAATGCAAAATGTAAGACTATGTGAAGTAGTGGAACAAAAGGAGAAATCTGAAGATGACAAAGCTATGGCTGAAGAAGATAAAATAATGATGACTGTCAGACTTGATGAAAGGACACATGATGTACAAATGATGACAAACAATCAGGTTGACATGGCGAATCAACTACAACTTGAAAATGAAGAGATCAGTAGGAAAGACATGGAAATAATGAATCTAAGATCTGAGAACAGTCTACTGAAGGATGAATTGAGATTTGAGAAAGAACAAAATGAAAGGTTGAATAAACCTAATGAAGCTTTGACTCATTTTGAGAACTTTATGGAAGCATCAAGGAGATCAAAATATTCTTCTAGATTAGGTCTGAGAAAGGAGAATCATCTAAGACTAGTGAAAAGAAGAATGCAAAGCCAAAGAACAACAAACCTATGTGCCATCACTATGGAAAATTAGGACATACAACAAACATCTGCCAAAGCAAGAATGGTAATTCCAATCCTAAACCCAAGTTCAATGGTTATTTCTTTAACTGTAAGAAGTTTGGACATAAAGCACATGAATGTTGGGCTAAGGCAAATGATACACCTTCCACATCGAGAATCAATGGATATTGCTACAACTGTCAAAAATTTGGACATAAGGCACAAGATTACAGATCTAATGATAAAAAACAATGGACATCAAAGACACAAGCAAAAGCACCAAGGAAAGGCAACACTTACAATTGGGATTATAACATAAGGAAAAGTTTTCATTATTTCAAAGAGTATGGACATGCACATGAAGACTGCATAAAGACACATTTCAGAGGAAGATCTAAGAGTTGGATGAATGGAAGCCTAGTTTGTTTTAGTTGTTTGAAAATTGGTCATACTAAGAGAGAGTGAAAGATAAGAGTACCTGCACCTACTGTTGAGGAAATTAGAGCACAGATGAACTAGACATGTGTAAGGAAAACAAAACTGAGCAGAAGTGAAACTACTGAATCCAAGGTCACCCAATCTAATGGATCAAGTGATCACACCATTAATATCTAACCAAATGAGGTATGTAAGGAATTGTATTTAATTTTCATATCTTACATCAGTTCCTAACATATACTATGCCAAAGTCCATATCTGCATATGATAAGATGCATCAGGACATATTTTAAAGACAAAGTACTGAGCAAAGTCATTTAAACACTAGAGGTGCCGAGCATCAGTATTATACTGAGATCGAGCTTGTTGGCATATGTGCCGAGCTATTTTTGGTTGCAACCGAGAGACCGTTAGAGTCGGTCGAGGACAACTGTTCAGTACTAACTCCAACAGACAGAACATTTATTGCAAACCTACTTTCTAACCCTCGAAGCCTATAAAGAAATGAACCATTCATGATTCATTTCAGCTTGCGATTTGAAGATTTATTGAAGTTTTGAAGCATTGGCGAGCTTGATTTTAGAAGAGATTTTTTGAAGAATTCTACATCGTTTCGTCGGCCATTCAGCAAAAGTGTGAACTTTGATAGTTATCGAGGTACTCTGTTTCATCTTTGCAACCCTTTTATCTTGAAATCATGGCCACTAGTTCATCTACACCATCTAATGGAATGGAGAAAGAATTGAGAGAAGTTCAATTGGTGAGGAGCAACACATGTGCCCCTCCCAACTTTCAAGCCATTCCTGAGAACACTATCAAGGGTGATCTGATTGGAGCCCTCTCTTTGATCCCTACAAAGCTAATTATGATTCATGACATTAGGGAATGTTACATGTATAAGATCAGTGAAGTTGGAGACCACAAGCTGAGGGAATCCTATGGGAAACTATGTATAGATGGAGCCCTAAAACCCGAACACAATCATCTATCCAAGCGAGGGTTAACTCAAGCCCTAGAGTTTCTGAGGAATTTTAGGGATGTATGGATCAAAATTGTTCTTAGCAGAGTACATGATATGAGAATTTGGTTGGAGAATGGACCAGTAAATATTACCAAAGATATCATACGTCATGTAACTGGTTACCCTACTATCAATGGGAAAAGGACCATGAAATGCCAGAGTAGAGAAGACATAGAGAAGGTCACTAAAGCCATCTGGAACAAAAAAGGAATGCCAATTTCCACCATTAAAGACTTGGAACTTTATTTTGTAGTAAGGGTTATATCTCACAAGTTCTATCAGTAAAGATGACTGGATAGTGTACCTTGTGTTGCAGTTGACCAAGCATGGAAAATCATCAAGAAGGATCACACATACGACTTGGCTGAGATATAGCTAACATTGCTTTCCAAGAACCTTGCATCAATTAGGAAAGCAAAGAATTCTATGTGTAAGTTTAGATCCTTGCTTGTCTATATATTTTTCTATATTAAGAAGACTTTTCCTACCTGTGGAGACCTAGTATGGAAAATAGATAGACCTATCACCCAACATATAAATGTACTGATTCAATATTTAGGTGATAATTTTGATAATGTAATGGGAACATACTTTGTGGAGTTCAAGAAAAGTATGAGACTGAGAAGCATAATTCCTAGTTCATTAGTTGAACAACATTATGAGTATGTGTGCTATCTTGTAGACACATATTACACTTATGTTCAAGATGTAGTACCTAGGGTATCATGGTTAAGGCCATTACCTTATGAAGTAAATATAGATGAAACATCTGCAGCCATAACAACTTTACTAGCAGAGGAAATTGACAATACTGTTAAACATTTTGGTAATTATGAAGAAGCCAAGGCCAAAATTTCTATCAACCTAAAGGTTGGCACCATGGAAAAGAAGAGGAAAAAGATTGTCAAGAATCTGAAGAAGATGGTTGGCATTGCTAGTGATGAGGAAGTAGAGGATGCATCTCTAGGCTTAACTACTGGACAAGGAGAGGACATATCTAGTGAAGAAGAAGAAGAAATTGACTCTAAAGAGGATGTAGTTGTTAAGGGGAAAGGGAAACAACCAATGGTTTCCAAGGAAACCAAAGTAAGAAAATTCAAACCTCAGGATACCCTTCCTACAACAAATATACCAAGGACCAGGGGATAAGCTATTTCACCTCCTATGGTTAAAACATCCATATACACAAGGAAGAATGTTGCTGAGAGCAGCCCAGGAAAGAAGAAACAAGTCAAAACCAAGGCTGTATCGAGCATTTCTACCAAAAGAGCAAGGAAAAGGAGACTGATCTTGAGTGATGAAGAAGATGAGGAGATAGACACTCATGTGCTAAGAAACATACCTACAACATTATTCAAACATCCTATAGACATTGATGAGGTATGAAAGAATATTAGAAGTTCAACTGGGGTATGTGGATTTAAATTTGTCAAATATGAAAAGCAAAGTATATAGAATAAGATCAAGATACATGAAGCTCTATTAGACATGATGTGTACATCCAAATTGACACCTATAGAGATAGGGAATAATGTCCCTACAGAAATTTATGATTTCTTATCTAGTAAATGGGAATTTGCATTGATGACTAAAAGGAAAATAAGGGAAGCAACTTTGGCTAGAGTCATCCCAGACTTGACAAATAAACAAAAAGAAAAATTTGTTGAACAATATAAGAAAAAGTTTGTACCTAAAAATAGAGCTTATTCTATTTTGAAGAATGATATTGAAGGAGTAGTACAACAAAGTACTCAGATTTGGAAAGAGAGTTTTGGGTTGTCGGTCCCAAAAGAGAAGAAAATAGATGAAGGAACTCTGTGCAAACCACCATTGAACAAGAAAAAACAAGGTCTAGACCATCAAAAGAAATAGGTGAAGAGAAAACTGTAGACTTTCCAATGGATAGTCCCATTGACACTACACTAGACAATATTAGCAATGTGGATGCTGAGGATCAGGATGAGCTAGCAGACACAATTATCGAATCGCCTATCAAGGCTACTGAGGCTGATGAAGAGAAAGGAGTCAAGAAAGAGAAAGAGAAGCAAGAAGATCAAGAGGTAAATACTGAAAATCTGCCTATTTTAGAGGGTGCTCAGACATTGTTATATAGTGGAGACAAAATGGAAGGAACTAGAGACAAGCCTAAAGAACTAGAGGCTATATAAGTGTTGGTAAACCTACCATACTCTACTTCATCTACCCCCACTAGACCCAAAATGGGGAATGTACCTGACCAACAGGAAATCTTGATTAAGATGAAGTCAGCAACTAAATTGCTTACTAACAAAGGAAAGGGAATCATTGAAACTGAGTTGAATGACAGCTCACCTGAGCCCAAAAGGAGGAAGCTAAATAAGAAGAAGTCACCAGGGCTAAATGTCACATTAGATGAAGTCATTGTGATTCCTAAATGGGATCCTGAGAATTTTTCATACGAGCATATTCAGACCCTTCAAGAACTTTTGAAGAGGAAAGAGAGACAAGAAGAAATGAAGAGAGAACAAAAGTAGAAACAAGTTCTGCATGATATCAAAGATATTTTTGTAAAATATTTTGATATGGATGATGTAAATGACCAGACACCTATACTAGAATAGCTAGCTCACATTATACAAAAGGTGACTAGTGATAAAATTGAGGCAAATGACTAACTATTGCAATGGTTTGAGAGAAAGTTTGAGAACAAAGTACTAGAAAATATATATTATGAGATAGCTACAAAACAGGTTGAAATTTCTTGTCTCATTGAAGTTTTAGAAGAAGTTGCAAACAATGTATTTTATTTGTACAAGAGACTATAGGATGAATCATTGTTTACAAAATAAAATCAGCAGTTAATTGATAAATTGCACCTGGATATGAAGTCAACTGTAAGTTCACTGAGCATGGATGCTAACTCTAGCTCCATTCATTTCAA
Organism: Thuja plicata; assembly: GCA_018584345.1. NCBI lineage: Eukaryota > Viridiplantae > Streptophyta > Pinopsida > Cupressales > Cupressaceae > Thuja > Thuja plicata. Next base: position 12,990,034 of record MU225240.1, read on the forward strand.
TAAGTTAACTCATACATAGAGGAGGTTAGCTGATCTTAAGGCTGAAGATGGTCGGATCAGGGCCAAATTGATTATGATTCAGGCTAATCTGATACCTCATATGGAGGTTATTTAGAAAGAACTTACAATTGCAAGAGAATTGGTAAAGAGAGACTCTCATATCTCTACTACAGAAAGTTTGGTAAGTCTAGATGTCGAGCTAGAAGTTAAGTTGGAAGTTATGAAGTTTGTTAAACATAGTTACGATACTTCATTTGCATTGATTTTACAACTTCATAAACAATTTTCAGATGAGTACAACTTAACCCCTCTAGCTATCAGTGACAAAAACAAGGGGGAAACAGGAAAGTAAGGAACAAATGAGCTAGAGGTATAATAATTTTTTCTCAAGGAATGTATATTATGTAGATAATCTATTAAGTATGAAGCATAATCAAAGGGGGAGTATTGTATGTACTTAAGAATTTTTGTGGATGTAAACAAAATGATAAGTACTTTTACCACTAAATATCAAAGGGGGAGATTGCTAATCTCTAAGTTTTTGTTGATCATTTAGTTTCCACACTTAGTCATTTATCTAGGCAGTTTTGGTCGGCTACCACTGCGGCCAAGCTAAAATAGTATAGGCCGAGATGCCCAGCAAGTCTTTGCCAAGTAGAGCAGATCATAGATGCCGAGTTACCTGAAAAGTTTATGTCGAGAAATAGGAGACTTAAGTGTGGAGCAAGATAGTTTTGACATACATGTCAGAAATGACACAAACTTTAAGGTAAAATGTTTTGGCTGACTTATGAGAGTTTTGGGCTGACATATGTAAGCATTTAATATTCTCTACGGAGTTAATTATGAATTTAATTTTTTTATCCTATGCATGGCATGAATCCAATTAGAAAATTGGAATGCCTTGGAGGCATAAGTATTAGATCTTGATCGTTGATCTAAATCTCATTGCCAGATTTGTAAAGATATATAAGATTTCTTCTTACCCTAATTTTGTATGAGGAGAACAAGGGTGTGCATTCATTAGAGATGTGTAGAGGGTTATTTTGTTATAAAAGCATAGATCTAGTAGAGTGACAGAGCAATGAACAACTGAGTAAAGATATATCAAATTATAAGATTAGAAAAGGTATTGGAAAGAGGAGATCCATTATCAGTATTAGAGTGCACATCGAAGGTGAAAGCTCTTAACATAGTGGTTCTAGCAAACCTTTTTAAATCTCTTAGCAGAGTGCTTACTTTACTGTAAGTTGAAATCCTTTCACAAGGTAGATTGTAATGATCTAAAGATCTTAACCAGGAAGACCTTTAACCAGGTAGATTGCATATTATAATCAAAATTTAGTAGCCCTAACAGGCACACTTTATTACTGCAGTAGTGAAGAATTTTTGGGTGTCATCCCCTCCTGAGTTTTACCTATTTGGGTTTCTAGGTTACCAAATTCTATGTATTGTGTTATCTATTTACTATCATGGATGCTACTAGGTGTTAGATCAATTTCATATATGTATGTTTGTGGATCAGTTTTTTTTAAAGTGATTAAAGTTTAGGATATGATTCACTCCCCCTCTCAGTATCTTGCTTTCCCATTATTTTATTTCCAACACTTTATTCATGCAGATTTTGAATTTCTATCAATTTTATAATGGAATTGATGCAAAATATGACTTTGGTATATTGCATTTCCATACTTACTTGTTCAACTTAAGTGGTGGTGGTGGTGTCACCAGATCCATTGGATGGGGTGTCACCATTTGCATTGCTTGGCCTAGATTCATTATTTCTTGAAGCTTTTATCCACATTTTATCTCTTTCCCTCCAGATATATTCAATGGTGTTTCCATTGGGATATGTGCTTGTTTCTGTCAATTGGTCCTTGCAATCTTTCTTGAGGTGACCAACTTTATGACAGTGCAAGCATGCCATTCTGGGGTTTGACCAGCCTCTAGACCTTTTGGTCCATTATCTCATGTAGTTTGCAGCAATGTGACCATATCTACCACATGATGTACAGTTTGTCCATGTATTGTAATCCCATGTATATTGATTACCTATTCTCTTTGGTTGATAAGGAATCTTTTGACCTTTAGGCTTCCATGCTTTCTTTTTCTTTTTCCAGTATTCTTTAGATGTGTTCCCATTAATCTTGCATGTAGGATAGTATTTTTCCATGTAGGTTTCCTTCTTTGGCAGTTCTATCTTATTCTTGCATTCATAAGCCTTATGTCCTTTCTTGTTACATTTGTAACAAAATACTATGAATGTAGGTGTGGATTTAGGAATACCTTTCATTTTACCTCGACATACATTTGATTTGTTCCCTTTCTTTCCATAGTGCTTGCACGTTAGATTTCTTGGTCTTGGATTTTCACATACATTCTTTGAGTTTGCTTGATTGGATGATTCTCCATTTTTGGTAAAGCCTATACCATTGTTGTTGTTAACTCTTTGTTGTCCTTCAAGAAAGTCATCCATTCTTTTATTTCTCTCTTCAACCTTTCTGATAATCTCATTATGTTGTTGCTAAATTCTAACATCATGTTTTAGCTTTTCATTTTCTTCTCTTAGTTCACTGATAATCTGTATTCTCTCAATGAGTTCCACATTTATTTTGTTTTCTTCTTGACTCATAAGAATAATATGATTTGTGAGATCATGGTGATGCTTAGCATGTCTTTGAATTTCCAATTCCTTTTCTTATAGTTTCTTTGTAATCTTCCTTATGTCATCAATAACAAGTGTTCTTTCTATTTCAGCTTGTCTAGCATAACTCATCACATCGATCATTCTTACCATCTGGCTCTCTTGACCAATTTTCAACATCTTTATTTTCTTTGTTAGATGTTGATTGATCTCCTTTAGAGTTGTGATATTCTCTTCTGATGTATCTGATATATTACTTTTATTTGATCCTAAAGATTTAAATAAATTTGGAATCTCTTGTTGTTGATAATCTTTTTCATTATTCTAGGTAGCCATGCCTTTCCTCTCATCTAGCAGTTCTCTCATCTTGATTCTAGCTTCTTTATAATTTTCATAGAACATCTGTATCTCAAGATTTTTGTTCTCAATGTTCTTATCAAGTTTGTACTTCTCCATTATATGATCTTTTCTCTTAAGACTTTAAGCTTTCCAAGAAGAGACTTAGCTCTGATACAAATTGTTGGAATTAATGGGAAGTAGTACTAAGAGGGGAGGGGTGAATCAGTACGTCTAAAAATTTTAACACCTTTCTTAATTCATTATTAGTAATCATACATTACTGTATTACCGACCATTACTATTGTTCTTTCTTATGTATGTATTATTCATTCATAATATTTAATGGTTTGTAGCATTCATAGAAACATTCATGAAAATGATAAACACATAACACAAGATATGGTATCTCAGAAAACTCCTGTTAGGAAGTAAAAACTGCGGTGGGGATGGCACCCACAAAACTTCACTATCTACATAATGGAAGGGAGCCGGTTAAGGCTTACATTATGATCACTTCTAATGATATACCCTATTAGGAGTATTAAGGTGGAGACTTGTTCACATCTACTCTCTTAGGAGATTTAGCAACACTGATTTAAGTGTGCACTCAGTTATGAGATTTTACAATAGGACGGTTAAGCCCACCTTTCTTGAAAGGATTTCATTAGTGTACTACACTTGTTAGAATGAGTACAAATGTTGA
>MU225240.1:12993769-13053254 GCA_018584345.1 Thuja plicata
ACGGTTAAGCCCACCTTTCTTGAAAGGATTTCATTAGTGTACTACACTTGTTAGAATGAGTACAAATGTTGACCTGACTACATACAATCTATAATTTCTAATTACAGATCCATTAAAGATCTCAGAATTATAATATCACCTTGATATATTGATGAATACCTTTTCTCTGCTTGTTGGTAGCCTCTGTTTTGTTCTTGAAACTGACTTGATTCTATTTCTGTCATTTTGCATGAATTCTCTGGCTGGTCTCTAGTTTCTCTTCATGGCTACTATCTTCATTGAACAACAACTATTCTCAAATAGATTGAGAACCTATTTATACAAGTATTTGAACTATCTTGGAATCACGCATTACAATGTTAACTCTTAGATCCAAGGTTTACAAATTGACCTTGATCTTTAGTTTGCATGTTTTAAATTAGTAAAAGTAATTAAAACAATAATAAATACATTTCTTCCTCCCCACATAATGGATTTAAAAGTAAATCAAGAAGCTATAAATACAAATTCAGTGATTTATCTGACATGGAATGTCAGATCCACTTTTTGCGGGATGTAACTGATTGTTGGTTCTTGTTCGTCAGGTTGAAATTGAAGTCTTTTGGAATTCCTTTGTTTGAACTATTCATCAGGTTACCTTTGTATGTTGGGTTCCTCTCTGTGTTTTTTCATTAGGTTGCACTATTGTTACTCGTCGGGTTTCCTTTAACCTTTTTATCATCGGATAACACTTAACAGTGTTTAACCTTTAACCTTAGCGTTGGGTGGTGCTATGCCTTGTCTATCGGTGTGGAGTAAATTGATGGTGCAGATCATGTTTTTCTTTAAGAATATTAATGGAAAAATATAATGCCTTCAACATATGATCATTTGAAGGTATATAAAAACAAAATTTCAAGAAACTACAACAAGCACATCAAATCAAGAACCTTTCCAGTGGGAGACTTAGTGTTAAAAGAAAACCCTAAAAATCAAGCTGATAGAGAAAATAAAGGAAAATGGGAAGTGAATTGGCTTGGTCCTTTTGTAATTATTTCTTCTTTTGGAACACAAACCTACAAACTAGATAATTGTGAAGGGGATGAGTTGCAAGAGACCATTAATAACATCCATTTAAAGAGGTTTCATACCTAATCAGATGAAAGAGAATCAGAAGAAAGAGTATCAGATGAGTTAGCATCTTCTTTGTACATGAGAAAAAGTCAAAATTCAAAAAAAATTAAAAAAGATCAAAAAGCCAAAAATAATGGAAAAGCAGAAAATCAGAAAAAGGAGAAAATTGAGCATGAAGAAAGTAAAAACATTTCAAAATCCAAAAATGTTGTCATGGTGAAAACCTAGAAAATAAGCACATTGATGATAAAAAAAAGAGAGAAAAAGGAAAAAATAAAAAAAAATGAAAAAGAGAAAAGTGCATTGGTGAAAACCTAGCAATACGTTCCTTGGTAGCAAAAAAAGCAAAAAGAAGAAAAAAGAAATATACCCAAAAGGTGAAAACTTGGAAACAGGAGCTTTTTGTTCCCTTAGGTCTTTCCTTGTTGCATTTGTACATACTGCATTCTTTCCATCTCATTTGTACATATCCTCATTACATCCATCATTTTTGTATAGTCATAATAAAGCCTTTTAGCTACATTGTTGCATTCTAGGTTTCATAGTGCCCTAAGTTTGACACACGATCACATTTTTCACTTGGGGGAAAAATAATTGGCTTTGATACCAAATAGATTCAATAAGTGCTACATTTTGCTCACACAATAGAAGCAGATTTTCAGAATTTTAGAGGAGATATATTTTGGAACCTTTGATGGATATAATTGTTTAATCTAAATAATTTGATCACATAACTTGATCCTTGAACTTCATTGACCTATTTTTATCAGGATTAAAAATTGACAACATCTAAATGATCATAATTTTTGGAATTCTTATTGAAAATATTGATACATAGCAAAACACTTGAAATTTTTGATGATTGTCATTGACATTTTCAAGTCATGTTCTTTTTAGCTAATCGATGATGATTTGAATAGATTGGAGATGATGGAGACATGATGTTTTTCTGGACTTTTGTGTGGCTATTTTGAGGAAGATCCACTAACTTGTGTGAATTCGTCTAACAAAATGGTCATCAAAGAACCATCGTGGATATTCATATAGGAAGGAGGGTTAACATTTGTTTGTTTACACAAAAGGATACCTTGGCTATTTAGATCTTCCATATCTTAATACCAAAATCCACTTGCAACATTGAATCTATTGAAACTGGTATTCATACTCCCATAGTTGGTTATTCAGCTAGTGAGGGTTGTACTAGTTTCCTAAAGGTTACCAAATGTGATTAAAAGTAGTATTCATATCATCATGATGTGGTCAATGATGGTTGTACTTTCTTTCTAGTCCCATAATGCTCAATGGTGAAAATGTCTCTTTTGCAGTTATTTTGCAAAAAGATAGTGATAATTAGTTGCATTGCATTGCATTTTCATGATATATTAATTGCATTAATTCAAGGATTTTTTCCAAGTGAAGGGGGTTAATTATTAATATCTTGATTCATACAAATTTGGGGGGATTCAATTTTAAATTATCCTTGCTTCAAATCAATGATGTGAGATTATCTTTTGCATTCATTCATAGCATTAATCATTATCTCCATACCAAAAACAGAAAGATAATAATCATTAATCATTATTAATTTGCATACATTTAGTTAAGGAGTGCATTTCATATCAAAATTGCATACATCAAATTCAAAATTAAAATAAACATAGTTGCATTCATTTACATCTATATATATCTATACATTCATTCATTGCATTGCATTCATACATGAAATTAGAAAATCATATAGAAATAATGGCATACATCATATGCATCCATCTAATCTATATCATATGTAAGATAAACTGCATCCATAGCATACTTAGATTAAATGCATCCATAAAACATAATAGATAGGTACATAAAGATCTCTCACATAACAACATCAAAACATCAAAGTGAATCAAGGAAAGTCATCATATAAATGTCCATCAAATTTGTATATCGAGATACAATATCATCAACAAAAGGGTACATCAAAAAGTCTCAATCAAATCAATAACATGATAACATGATACATCATCAAAAATGTGGATCAATATCCATATATCTCAAGACCCAACATGTGCACCTGTACCTGATCCATCACCTATCCCATCAGGCCCTCTATCACCTGATCTATCCTGTGTAGTGTGTGCTCCCTGACTAGTGCTCACAACACTAGGCATCTATGAAATCATAGTCATAAATTACTGCATCATAATGGCCACCTGATCTAGTCAACCAACAACTACTGTCATACATGTCTATAATGTCTGTGCATCCTAAGTCAAGGCATCCATCGCCTGTGGAGCCTGTGGTACCTGTGGTGCCTGGGGATCTTGTAATGTAACTTATGGTGTAACTAATATCTAAGGAGGCACCTGCTATGCCATAATATGTCCCTGTACTAGAGGAACCTGCTGTGTCTATACCTATGGAGGAGCTTGTACTCCTGGAGCCTATCTTAGAGCTGCAATATGAGCCTGTCACCCAACTCTCTATCTCTTCTTCCCCCATGCTACTCCTGGTCCCAGATGTACAAAACTAGGTCCTTGTCCCTGTCGAGCCTATCTAAATCTCCTACTTCTCACTTTGACATATCCACCCCGTGTCTGAGGTCCCACCCATCCTCTGTCAATCACCCTCAGATCTCTCTAAACTCTAGGAGCTCATCATCTCCATCTACCACCACCACCATCATCACCTCCATCCCCTCCATCATCGTATAAAGTTTCATCTGCATCCAAGATAGGCTCTGCTGGATTAGTAAATCTCATGAATTTATGCTTAGAAAACCACTCTCAATACTCCATGGACATCCCTGCATCTACAACATGATCCAACATATCCCATTTGATGAATATCAATCTATCAATCTCATAAAATGCATACTGGAAATCAATTTGTGCACCCCACATCGACCGCTCAACTTGTACTCGTGCATATAAGGCCATACCTTGCGGCATGTCCTAAACTCGGCCATACTACCTGGAAACTTGTCCGAAATAGAATCTCTCAATCACAATTGGTGATTGAAAAATCATCCACCTCGGTGAAAACATGCACGGGAGCTCATCATCATCTTCCCACCAACCCTCGCATCCAAGATATGGTCTCCATACGACCTAATCCTTATCATCAATCATCCAACACCAATACTCTAGTTTGCCTAGATGATGTTGGACAACCATACCACCATATAAAAAGGAAAATGTACACCCGCAGCCTCAAACATGTGCTGCTATTGGTCTAGTAATGGGTATATACTACCATATCCATAGCTGTAGATAAAATGCACCAATAGACACAGATGCACTAGCCCTGTATACAATCTCATGTAAATCATGGTATAGCTATGTTAAAACACATGATCCCCAATCAAAATGCCAAGGCTGTGTAATCAAATCATCAAGTATACAGCCCCATCTAACAGAGAATCCTCAACCTCATCGATCAGAAAGTAGTAAACCTCCTATCACAACAACTAAAATAGCTGGCAATGTCATAAAAGAAGCAAACTGCGCCCATGTTATAGTATCGTCTTCGATCATATCATCATCAAAGATGTGTTTTTATACACTCCCATCATTAAATGAATCATAATATACTTGTTTTCCACAATTCGGGATGTAGAGAAGTCTATATACATCCTTGGGAGTGATGGTCATCTCACCAAGTGGCAGGTGGAAAGTGTTGTGGTTAGAGTGCCATCTCTTTGCCATAGCTATCAATAGACCCTAGTTCAGCAGAGACTAAGGGATGTCTAATAGGAAAATCAAACTACAAAGATCGATAACTAAAAACTTTGGATTAGTCAGCTCTTGAGCTAAATCTAGAATCCATGAAGAAAGATTTTGTACATACAATTTATGGAAATGTGCCTATTTTGCAAATCAAGGGAATTATATCAGTATTTTTCTATCAGTGGATTATCCTAATTCAATCAATCTTTTCTCTTTTTGAGCGCAATCAACTTATTGTTCCTAACTCTAGATCTTGAGATGGGACCAATATGATCAGTTATCTATCCTATCAATTATCTATCCTATCTGATTGACAAATAAAACATTCATTGTTATGATTATCCTTATATCCAAATCACTTGTTCACATTACTCCAATAGATCTATCTATCTTGGAAATCAAATCGTTAATCTAGATATTCAATGAGTGATCAATTTGCGTGTTTCAAATAAGGTTTTCATCACTTTTTCCTATAGGTGTCACTTGGCTAAGTGGATGTGGAATTTTAACCTAGGTGTAATTTCAAACATCATACATGGTATTTTATCTATCAGAGGTGTGACTTCATCATCTACGCAACATTTTATCAACCTAGGCGTCAGTTAAGATTTCCTAGGTGGCATTTAAATCTTCAGGATTTGGTGAGCGACATTTTAAACATTGTTTGACAAATTTTGACCTAGCTCCTAGGCATGGTTGAACTATTCCTATGCATAACTTCATAGCATAGGGGTGGCATTTTCCTACACTAGGTGTCATTTAAATATTCCTAAGCAGCATTTTGTAGCAATCAATCTAAAAAGCATAAAAACATGACATAAATGTTAGAATAGTCCGAAAGGATAACTAAGAGGGGGGGGGGTGAATCAGTTATTAGCTTATTTAATTATTTAACCTTATTAACTCTAGAATATAATAAAGCAAATGCACATTCAGATAACACAAATAGACAACACCATAATTTGGTTATGAGGAAACCAAATGGTAAAAACCCCGGTGGGAATTAGTACCCACAATGAACTATACTTGTTTATAGTAATCCCTGTTAGAAGATATTTCAACCCTATTAGGAGGTGTACTTTACAATGCAATAAGTATATTGACTTGGTTAAGGGTTGGACCCTTTTAGGATTCTTTTACAAATAACCCTATTAGGGGTGGTGGACTCACTGTCCAAAAAGCTCACTGCCTCAATGGTGAAGGCTACAATATTCTGTAGAATAGATATCCACTATATCTGATGATGGACTATAGAGTAGACCTACCATCTTGATCAATTCCAATGTATTGTAATCTTCTACTACTTCTTCACATAGACCCTTGCTGAAAGAACCACAACTGATATTCTGCTCTGTACATTTTCTCTCTCTTTTCGTATTATTCACACTTAGCATATCACAAATGACTTGATATAAGTATCTTCCTCAAAGTATGAGATCATAGGACCTATAAGAAAACTCTTCATAACATCCTTGTCAAATTTAAAAATAATGCAAGCATAATTACAACCGCGCAAATATAAACTGAATAGATGCGATGCTTCACTAAGTTGGCCTCACCAAATTAACTATAACTTTGCAATCTTCTTGAAACATGTTTGGTGCCTTTAGATAAATATCATCAACTCATAACTAATCATGAATATACCCATGCATATCCTGAAGATAGGTGCAACTCAAGAACCAATGCAATACACTGGCTTTGTACAGACAAACTCTAGAAACTATAACTGCCATATAAGAGAATTACAGAACACAACTAAAACTTCATATCTGAGTCTGCGTGTATGAACAAAACATAAAAAACATGTCTACAACATGAATATAACCATGCAAGGCTTGATACCATCATTCTAATAAGTACATATAGAACACTATTATATATTATATGTTGTCATCAATGACAAACATACAATCAACTAGTTTCCAGAAGTAAATATCCAACAATCTCCCCCTTTGACATTAATGGCAACATATGATATTAAAAACATCTTCAGCACCTAGTGTCTTCTTTTTTTTAAAATCTTCTCAATATCCTCATCAAAGATTTCTCTACACTGTTGTAGTTCCTTTGTCTATGTTTATCCTCCCCTAGAGTATATGCTCCCCCTTACTATATACTCCCTCTTTGACATCAATGGAAAAGGGCGCCATAAAAAATTAAGCACAGGTACTACTCCAAAAGTAGAGTAGTAAACCATTCATCAATCACTTAATGATTGATGTTCTTGTTTCTTTATCTAATCATACTCAGGAGAGGGAATTACTCCCAACTTCTCCCTGAGATACTCAAACGTATCTTTTGATAAGGGCTTTGTGAAAATATCTGCCAACTATTCTTTGGTGCTCACATAGTCCAATTTTACTTCATTATCTGCAACTTTTTCTCTAAGAAAATGGTATTTAATCTGAATGTCTTTTGTCTTTGCATGCATCACAGGGTTCTTGGACATGTTGATAGTATTGGTGTTATCACAGTGAATAACAATAGGATAGTTAACCTGTATACCAAAATCTTTAACCATCTGTTTGATCCAAACCATTGTTGAACAATTCAATGCTGCTACAACATATTCAGCTTCTGCAGTTGACTGAGAGATACAATTCTGCTTCTTTCTTACCCAAGAAACCAACCTATCTCCAAGAAATACTACTCCTCCAAAAGTACTCTTCCCATCATCAAGACAACCTACCCAATCTGCATCTGTATACACATGAAGTTGTACATTCTCTGATTTAGGATACCATAAACCATAGTCTATAGTTCCTTTTAGATATCTGAATATTCTCTTTATTGTCATTAGGTGATTCTATTTTGGTTCAGCTACAAATCTTCCAACAATGCCAACTGCATTAGATATGTCTGGTCTAGATTGAGTAAGATATATAAGTTTTCCAATCATAGATTTATATAATGTCTTGTCAACTTCTACGAAATCATCTTCTTTAGAAATTTTTCTTCTAGTTATCATAGGAGTGCATACTCGCTTATAGTCTTCCATCTTAAATGTCTTCAATATTTCCCTCACATATTTGGACTGATTTATGAATATTCCTTTATCTGTTTATTTTACGTTTAATCCCAAAAAATATTTTATAGGACCAGTCATGCTCATTTCAAATTCATTCTACATTTCTTTTGCAAATTCTGAACTAAGCTTGTCATTACCTCCAAAGATAATGTCATCAAAAAATATGGCAACAAGTAGTAGTCTATCAGGTGTCTCTCTTATGAATAGGTTACAATTTTTTGCTCCTTTCTTAAATCCAATCCTGGTAAGATAACCATCTAGTCTCTCATACCAACCTCTTGGGGCTTATTTAAGTCCATAGATTGCTTTCTTTAATCTACATACCATATCTGGCTTATCTGATAGATTGAATCTTTCAGGCTATTCTATGTATACTTCTTCCTTCAAGTCACCATTTAGAAAAGCTGATTTAACATCCATTTGATATACTTTAAAATCCTTGAATGTTGCATAAGCCAAGAATAAATTTATGGCTTCCAGTTTTCTCACAGGGGAAAATGTGTTAGTATAATCTATCCCTTCCCTCTACGCATATCCTTTACACACTAGTCTTGCTTTGTTTTTGATCACTTTACCATCTTCATTCATCTTGTTTCTAAATACCCACTTTGTTCCAATCACATTTTTGTCACTGGGTCTAGGGACCAATTCCCATGTATCCTTTTTTATTATTAGATCTAATTCTTCTTCCATTTCTTTCTGCCAATCAGAATCCTTGCAAGCATCTTCAACATTTAAAGGTTTAATCTGTGAAAGTAAACATACCTCTTCATCCTCTGTTAACCTTTTTGCTTTTGATCTAGTCATAATAAAGCTGTTTTGATCTCCAATGATATCATCCTTTGAATGATACCTAGATGTGAACTTTGAAACTTTTGGTGTATCATCCTCATTTGTAATCTATGATACTTCTTTCCTTGATTCAGGTTCATTACATGAAACATCAATGCAATCAAACATTTCTTCAATAACAGTGTCTTTACTGCTTGGCCTAGGTTCATCCTCAATCACAGGTGCATATTCGTAATACCTTTCTTGAACCATGAACTTCTCATCAATCTTTACATGAGTACTTTCAATTATCTTCTTTAATCTCAAATTAAAACATTTGTATGCTTTGCTTTTAGTAGAGTAACCAAGGAAAATACCTTCATTGCTTCTAACATCAAACTTACCAACACTATCATTTCTCTTGATGTAGAACTTGTTTCCAAATATTTTGAATTATTTTATTGTAGGTACATTACCAAACCAAATTTCATAAGGTGTTTTATCCACGCCTAGCCTTAGTTGAGTTCTATTGATAGTGTAGACTGTTGTATTAACTGCATCTCTCCAATAGGTGTGCGCAACTTTTTCTTCAATCATCATAGTGTGCACCATATCAAGTATGATCGTATTTCTTATTTTTGCTATCCCATTCTGCTATGGGGTTCTGGGTGCACTCAACTATCTTTTAATTCCATGTTCTTCACAATAGTCATAAAACTGGTCAGAGGTGAATTCTCCTCCTCTATATGATCTCAGACACTTTAGTTTTAATCTAGATTCATTCTCCACTTTGGCTTTGAATATTTTGAACTTCTCAAAGGCTTTAGACCTCTCCTTTAAGAACGGAACCCACATCATTCTTTAAAAATCATCAACAAACAAAATGAAATACCTTTCTCCGTAATATAACCTGGTTTGAGTAGGACCACATGTTATAATAGTCCCAAAGGATAACTGAGAGGGGGGGGGTGAATCAGTTATCAGTAACTTTAGTTATTTTCCTTCTTTAACTTTAGAATACAATAAAGTAAATGCACATTCATATAACACAGTACACAAGACACAATTTGATTATGGGGAAACAAAATAGTAAAAACTCTGGTGGGAATTAGCATCCACAATGAACTATACTTGTTTATAGTAATCCATGTTAGAAGATCTCGCAACCCTGTTAGGAGTTTTTCTTTAGAAAGAAATAAGTATAGTGACTTGGTTAAGGGTCTTACCCTATTAGGAGTCTTTTACAAATAACCCTGTTAGGGGTGAGGACTCACTGTCCAAAAGCTCACTGCTTTAATGGTGAAGGCTACAACCTTCTGTAGAACAGATATACACTATATCTGATGATGAATTGTAGAGTAGACCTGCTATCTTGATCAGTTCCAATGTATTATAATCTTCTACTACTTCTTCACATAGAATCTTGATGAATTAACCACAACTAATATTCTTCTTTGTACATTTTCTATCTCTTTTCGTATCATTCACACTTAGCGTATCATTAATGACTTGATATAAGTATCTTCCTTAAAGTATGAGATCATGGGACCTGTAAGACAACTCTTCATAACATCCTTGTTGGATTTACTAATCACGCAAGCATAATTACAACCGTGCACATATAAACTGAATAGACACGACACTTCACTAAGTCGGCTTCACCAAATCAACTCTAACTTTGCAATATTATTGAAATGTGTTAGGCGCCTTTAGATAACTATCATCAACTCATAAATTATCATGAATATACACACACATATCCTAAAGATAGGCACAAATCAAGAAACACGTTAAATACGTCAGCTCTGAACAGATGCTCTTCCAGAATTGTAACTGCCAATAATAGAACTACACAACTTGACTGAAACATCAAATCTAGATCTATGTGTATGAATATAACATATTAAACATGTCTACAACATGTTTCTAACTACGCAAGGCTTGTTAACATCATTCTAATAAGTACATACAGAATCACTACTATGTATTATATGTTGTCATCAATGACAAACATATAATCAATCAACTGTACAGAAACAAATCTCCAACAATCTCCCCCTTTGACATTGGTAGAAACATATGATATTAAAAGCATCCTCTGTTCATGGTGTCCTGTTTCTTTTAAAATCTTCTCAATATCCTCATCAAAGATTTCTCTACACTATTGTAGTTCCTCTGACTATGTTTGTGTTCCATATATATACTCCCCCAGAGTATATGCTCCCCCTTAGTACATACTCCCCCTTTGACATCAATGGAAAAAGGGTGCCATAAACCATTAGGAACAAGTACTACTCCAAAATTAGAGTAGTCAACCATTTATCAGTCACAAAGGACTTATGTTCTTCCTATATTCTCTAATTAGACTGAGGAGAGGGAATTACTCCCAACTTCTCTCTGAGATACTCAAAAGTATCTTTTGATAAAGGTTTTGTGAAAATATCAGCCAACTGTTCTTTGGTGCTCACATAGTCCAATTTCACATCTTTGTCTGCAACATTTTCTCTTAGAAAATGGTACTTGATCTCTATGTGTTTTGTCTTTGCATGCATCATAGGGTTCTTAGACATGTTAATAGTGCTAGTGTTATCATTGTGAATAAAAATAGGATAATCAACCTGAATACCAAAGTATTTAACCATCTGCTTGATCCAAACCATGGTTGAACAATTCAGTGCTGCTGCAACATATTAAGCTTCTGCTGTTGACTGAGAAATACAATTTTGCTTCTTGCTTATACAAGAAACCAACCTATCTCCAATAAATACTACTCCTCCTAAAGTACTCTTCCTATCATCAATACAACCTACCCAATCTACATCTGTATACACATGAAGTTGTACATTCTTTGATTTAGGATACCATAAACCATATTCTATAGTTCCCTTTAGATATCTGAATATCCTCTTGATTTACATTAGGTTATTCTTCTTGGGTTCAGCTACAAATCTTCCAACAATTCCAACTGCATTAGATGTTTCAGGTCTATATTGAGTTAGATAAATGAGTTTTCCAATCATAGATTTGTACAATGTTTTATCAACTGCTATGGAATCATCATCTTTTGAAAGCTTGCTTCCTATTATCATAGGGGTGCATATTGGCTTATAGTCTTCCATCTTGAAGGTCTTCAATATTTCCTTCACATATTTTGACTGATTAATGAATATACCTTTATCTATCTGCTTTGCATTTAGTCCCAAAAATTATTTTATAGGACCAATCATGCTCATTTCAAATTCATTCTACATTTCTTTTGCAAATGCTATACTAAGCTTGTCATTACCTCCAAAGATAATGTCATCAACAAATATGGCAACTAGTAGTAATCCATCAGGTGTCTCTCTTGTGAATAGGTTACAATCTGCTACACCTTTCTTGAATCCAATCTTGGTAAGATAACCATCAAGTCTCTCATACCAAGCTCTTGGGGCCTGTTTAAGACAATAGAGTGCTTTCTTCAATCTGCATACCATGTCTGGTTTATCTAAAAGATTAAATCCTTCAGGCTATTCTATGTAAACTTCTTCCTTCAAGTCACCATCCAGAAAAGTTGACTTTACATCCATTTGATAAAATTTAAAGTCTTTGAATGTTGAATAGGCCAAGAAGAATTTTATGGCTTCTAGTCTTCTCATAGGGGAAAATGTATCAGTGTAGTCTATTCCTTCTCTCTGCGCATATCCTTTACATACCAATGTTGCTTTGTTTCTTACTACTGTACCATCTTCATTCATCTTATTTCTGAATACCCACTTTGTTCCAATGAGATTTTTGTCACTGGGTCTAGGAACCAATTCCCATGTCTCATTCTTAATTATCTAATCTAATTTTTCTTTCATTACATTCTTCCAATCAGAATCATTACAAGCATCTTCAACACTTAAAGGTTCAATCTATGAAAGTAAACATACCTCTTCATCCATTGATAGCATTTTTTCTTTTGATCTGGTTAAAACACTACTACTCTGATCTCCAATGATATCATCTTTAGAGTGGTATCTAGATGTGAATTTAGCAACCTTAGGTGTTACTTCTTCTTCTGTAATATGTGATTTTTCTCTGCTTGATTCAGGGTCATTGCATGAGACATCAATGTAGTTAAACATTTCTTCAATAATAGTATCTTTGCTGCTAGGACTAGGTTCATCTTCAATCATAGGTGCATATTCATAGTACCTCTCTTAAACCATAAAATTTTCATTAATTTTTACATGAGTACTTTCAATTATCTTTTTAAATCTCAAATTGAAACATATGTATGCTTTGCTTTTTGTAGAGTAACCAAGGAAAATACCTTCATCACTCCTAGCATCAAACTTACCAACACCATCATCTCTCTTGATGTAGCACTTGCTGTCAAAGATTCTAAAATACTTTACTGTAGGTACATTACCAAACCAAAGTTCATAGGGTGTCTTATCTACGCCTGGCCTCAATTGAGTCTCGTTGATAGTATAGACTGCTGTATTTACTGCATCTCTCCAATATGTGTGTGCAACTTTTCCTTCAATCATCATAGTGCATGCTGTATCAAGTATAATATTGTTCCTCCATTCTGCAATCCCATTCTATTGAGGAGTTCTACGAGCACTCAATTGTCTTTTTATTCCATGTTCTTAATAATAATCATAAAACTGATCAGAGGTGAACTCTCCTCCTCTATTTGATCTCAAACATTTTAGTTTTAATCTAGATTCATTATCAACCTTAGCTTTGAATATTTTGAACTTCTTAAAGGCTTTAGATTTCTCCTTTGAGAATGCAACCCACATCATCCTTGAAAAATCATCAACAAACAAAATGAAATACCTTTCTCTATAGTATGATCTTGTTTGGGTAGGACCACATGAATCTGTATGCACTAGGTCCAATTTGTTTTCAACCGAGTTCTTGCTTCTGAAAGAACTGCTTACATTCTTTCCCATAACACATTCCCTGCACATTGTGTCAACAGGTCTTGCAATACTTGTGATATGACAGAGTCTTTTGTGCCATAACCAACTATCATCCACTTTTGTAACAAAAAAACTTACATCAGAATTTAGCTGACAAACATTACCTTTTGTTTTGGAGCCTGATGCAATCATGTCTCCATCCTTGTTTTTAATGATGCACTTGTTGGCTTTGAACTCCAAATGATAACCTTTGTCGAGTAGCTGCCCAACGCTTAGCAAGTTATGATGTAATCCATCAACATACATAACATCATCTGTCTTTTTCTTTCCATCCAAAGTGATAGACCCTCTGCCTATGATAAGTTTAGGAGTGTTATCTCCAAATCTAACCATACCACCTTTGTATTTGTCCAAATGAAAAAATCTTTCTTTGTCACCTGTCATATGGTGAGAGCATCCACTGTCAATGATCCAATCAGTTCTGATGTCTTCTTTGGAAATTAGGGCTAACTCTTGTTCTTCCTTTTCATCTGCAATGTCCATTTCCTTGAGCAACTTTTCCATGTCTCTAAGGGCAATGAATACAGTTTCATCCTCTCCTAAATCTTCATCAGTGACACCTTCTTCAACATGGTAACATTCCTTCTTATATTTAGGTTTATAATCAGATCTGAACTTTTTGATTTTTGTGGGACACTTAGATGCAAAGTGACCAATCTTGTTGCATGAAAAACATTTGAATGGAAGTTGTCCTTCATATTTTCCTTTTCATTTATTTTCTCTTTTAGTAATCATAGCAATGATATCTTCTATTTCTTCATCAAATTCATCTTTTTCATTATGGCTAGAGATGTGTAAGGATTTATTACCATGGACTGAGGCTTTGAAAGATGTTTCACTTTTAGGTTTAGTCTTCAATCTTGATATCTCAAATGCAGAGATTTTACTAATCAAAGTCTCTCTCTTGAAGTCTTGTGAGAATTGCATGGTTTCCTCTAGAATACTTATCTTGTTTTCATAGTTTGATGTTAAGGTAGCTAATAGCTTGTCCATTATATATTCTTCTGATATTTCTCCACCATTGTTTCTGATTCTAGAGACTGCTTCATTTATCCTTTGATTGTAAGCTCTAATGTTCTCTTCAGGTAACATCTCAAGATTGTTGTATTTATTTTTCCATGTCTTCCTATGCGCATTATTTGCTTGAATATCTCCTTCAAACATATCTTCTAAATACTTCCATATGGTGTATGCTCTGTCAATTTTCTTGATCTCAAAAAATTCACTGTCGGATAGGGCACTGATTAGGGCTTCTTTAGCATTTACATTATTGGTAAATGTATCCTTTTGTCTACTAGTAGCATCATCATTTGCAAGGTCTTTTAGAGATGGAATAACAACTCCTTGTGTAGCCATCTCAAAGATCGCAAAGCCAACACATTGTAGATGTGTTATCATTTTGTTTTTCCAATCTAGATAATTTTCTCCATCGAACATAGGGCTCTCTTTTCTGAAGTAAGACTTCTGATCTACCTTAAACTATTAGGCTTCTTCTCCAAGGCACTTGGATCTGATACCAATTGTTAGAATAGTACCAAAGGATAACTAAGAGGGGGGGGGGGGGAATTAGTTATCAATAACTTTATTTCTTTTCCTTCTNAAGGATAACTAAGAGGGGGGGGGGGTGAATTAGTTATCAATAACTTTATTTCTTTTCCTTCTTTAACTTTAGAATACAATAAAGTAAATGCACAGTCATATAACACAATACACACCATACAATTTGATTACAGGGAAACCAAATGGTAAAAACCCTGGTGGGAATTAGCATCCATAATGAACTATACTTGTTTATAGTAATCCATGTTAGAAGATCTTGCAACCCTATTAGGAGTTGTTCTTTACAAAGAAATAAGTATAGTAACCTGGTTAAGGGTCTGACCCTGTTAGGAGTCTTTTACAAATAACCTTGTTAGGGGTGAGGACTCACTGTCCAAAAACTCACTGCTTCAATGGTGAAGGCTACAACCTTCTATAGAACATATATGCACTATATCTGATGATGAAATATAGAGGAGACCTACTGTCTTGATCAGTTCCAATGTATTATAATCTTCTACTACTTCTTCACATAGACTCTTAATGAATGAACCACAACTGATATTCCGCTCTGTATATTTTCTATCTCTTTTTATATCATTCCCACTTAGCATATCATAAATGACTTTCTATAAGTATCTTCCTCAAAGTATGAGATCATGGGACCTAAGAAAACTCTTCATAACATCCTTGTTAGCTTTGCTAATCATGCAAGCATAATTACAACCGCTCACATATAAACTGAATAGACGCGACACTTCACTAAGTCGGCTTCACCAAACAAACTCTAACTTTGCAATCTTCTTGAAACACATTAGGCACCTTTAGATAACTATCATCAACTCATAACTAATCATGAATATACACACACATATCCTAAAGATAGGCACAACTCAAGAAACACGTTAAATACATCAGCTCTGAATAGATACTCTTCCAGAATTGTAACTACCAATAACAAAATTACACAACTTGAATAAAACATCATATCTAGATCTGTGTGTATGAACTTAACATACTAAACATGTCCACAAAATTTATCTAACCATGCAAGGCTTGATAACATCATTCTGATAAGTACATATAGAATCACTACTATGTATTATATGTTGTCATCAATGACAAACATACAATCAATCAACTACACAGAAACAAATCTCCAACACCACATAAATTTGTATGCACTAGGTCTAACTTGTTTTCAACCAAGTTTTGCTTGCTTGCTTCTGAAAGAACTCCTTACATGATTTCCCATAACACATTCCCTACATATTGTGTTAGCTGGTCTTGTAATGCTTGGAAGATCTCTAACTACCTTGACATTGCTTATCTTTACTATATTATCAAAATTCATATGATAGATTCTCTTGTGCCATAACCAACTGTCATCCACTTTTCCAATAAAAAAACTTACATCAGAATTGAGCTAGAAAACATTACCTTTTGTTTTGGAGCCTGATGCAATCATGTCTCCTTCTTTGTTGCTAATAATTCATTTGTTGTCTTTGAATTCCAAATGATAACCTTTGTCAAGTAGCTTTCCAACAATTAGTAAATTGTGATGTAATCCATCAACATACAAAACATCATCTGTCTTGTTCTTTCCATCCAGGGTGATGGATCCTTTGTCTATGATAGGTTTAGGAGTGTTATCTCCAAATCTAACCATACCACCTTTGTACTTGTCTACATGAACAAATCTATCTTTATCACCTGTCATGTTATGAGAGCATTCGCTGTCAATGATCCAATCAGTTTTGATGTCTGCTTTGGAAATTAGGGCTAACTCCTGTGTTTCCTTTTCATCTTCAATGTCCATATTCTCAATCAATTTTTCCATGTATTTAAGGGAAATGAATCAAATTTCATCTCCTGAATATTCATCAGTAACACCTTCTTCAGCGTGATAGCATTCCTTCCTGTATTTAGGTTTATAGTCAGATCTGAATTTTTTTACTCTTGTAGGACACTTGGATGCAAAGTGACCGATCTTGTTGCATGAAAAACATTTTAATGGAAGTTTTCCTTCATATTTCCCTTTGCCTTTGTTTTCTCTTCTAGCAATCATGGTAATGATTTCTTTTATTTCTTCAATTTCTTCTTTCTCATTATTTCTAGAGATGTGAGATTTCTTACCATGAACTGAGGCTTTGAAAGTTGTTTCACCTTTTGGTTCAGTCTTCAATCTTGATATCTAAAATGCAAAGATTTTTCTAATCAAAGTCTCTCTCTTGAAGTATTGTGAAAATTGCATGGTTTCCTCTAGAATACTTATCTTGTTTTCATAGTCTAATGTTAAAGTAGTCAACAACTTGTCCATTATATCTTCTTCTGATATTTCTCCACCATTGTTTCTAATTCCAGAGACTGCTTTATTTATTCTTTGATTGTAGGCTCTAATGTTCTCTTCAGGTAACATCTCAAGAATGTTGTATTTATTTTTCCATGTCTTCCTGCATGCATTATTTTCTTGAACATCTTCTTCAAACATGTCTTCTAAATACTTCCATATTGTGTATGCCTTGTCTAATTTCTTGATCTCAGAAAATTCACTATTAGATAGTGCACTTATAAGGGCTTCTTTGGTAACTGCATTAGTTGTGAATGTATCCTTCTGTTTGCTAGTAGCATCATCTCTTGATAGATCTTTTAAAGAGGGAATAACAACTTCTTGTGTAGCCATCTCAAAGGTATCAAAACCAACACACTGTAGATGTGTTATCATTTTGTTTTTCCAATCTAGATAATTTTATCCATCGAAATTAGGGCTCTCTTTTATGAAGTAAGAAATTTGATCTACCTTAAGCTGTTAGGCTTCTTCTCCAAGGCACTTGGCTCTCATACCAATTGTTGGAATAGTCCCAAAGGATAACTGAGAGGAGGGTGGGGGGGTGAATTAGTTATCAGATTATTTAATTCTTTAACCTTATTAACTCCATAATATAATAAAGCAAATGCACATTTAGATAACATAAATAGACAACACCATAATTTGGTTACGGGGAAACCAAATGGTAAAATCCCCAGTGGGAATTAGTACCCATAATGAACTATACTTGTTTATAGTAATCCCTATTAGAAGATATTTCAACCCTGTTAGGAGTTGTAATTTACAATGCAATAAGTATAGTGACCTGGTTAAGGGTCAGACCCTATTAGGAGTCTTTTACAAATAACCCTGTTATGGGTGGTGGACTCACTGTCCAAAAAGCTCACTGCTTCAATGGTGAAGGCTACAACCTTCTATAGAATAGATATGCACTATATTTGATGATGAATTGTAGAGTAGACCTACTATCTTGATCATTTCCAATGTATTGTAATATTCTACTACTTCTTCACATAGACCCTTGATGAATGAACCACAAATGATATTCTGCTTTGTACATTTTCTGTCTCTTTTCATATCATTCACACTTAGCGTATCACAAATGACTTGCTATAAGTATCTTCATCAAAGTATGATATCATGGGACCCTTTAAGAAAACTCTTCATAACATCCTTTTCATCTTTACTAATCACACAAGCATAATTACAACTGTGCAAATATAAACTAAATAGATGTGACGCTTCACTAAGTCGGCCTCACCAAATTGACTCTAAGTTTGCAATCTTCTTGAAACACGTTTGGTGCCTTTAGATAACTATCATCAAATCATAACTAATCATGAATATACACATGCATATCCCAAAGATAGGTGCAACTCAAGAACCAATGCAATATGTTAGCTCTATATAGATAAACTCCAGAAACTATAACTGCTACATAACAGAATTACACAACACAACTGAAAATTCATATTTGAGTCTGCGTGTATGAAAAAAAATAAACAACATGTCTACAACATGAATATAACTACACAAGGATTGATACCATCATTCTAATAAGTACATACAAAACACTATTGTATATTATATGTTGTCATCAATGACAAACATACAATCAACTAGCTGCCAGAAGTAAATCTCCAACAATAAATGCTATAAAAAACATGCAATAAATACACTAGGAGGGTAAAAACCACTCACCGGAGGTCTGTAGTCCAAGGGTCTCTGATATTTATGACCTCTCTTGAACTGATGCTCTCAAATAGGTACCACCATAGCTATCAATCTCAACAGGATCAGAGAAAAAATCTCAACAGTAAAAAGTGATAATGAATAGTAAATTTGGTTTTTTCAACCTATTTAAGCTATTTGACCTAATTTTGGAGGGATTTTTACCTAGTGAGACCTAAATATTCTTTTTTTTGCAAACTGAGGCATGTTGTGATATCATCATCATCCTTACTATTTCAAAATTAAAATCATCTTGGATCTTGTTTTACATTAGTCTCATCATTTTTTACATCTAGAGATCAACTTGCTTTCATTTCTGAGGGGGCATCATCATATCATCAAATCAGGGTTCTATATCAAATCTGGGGCATTGAAAATTCAAACTTTCATCAGTGGGGCATTATGTATCTTATCAAATTAGAGTTTCAAATCAGTTGTGAATTAGGTTTTTATCAATCAGGTTAGGGAATTCAAATCAGTTTTTTGAATCAATCAATCAAATCAGTTTTATATCAATCAATCAATCTAGTGTTGAATTAGTGTTCGAGACATGCAATTTTCTTTGAATCAATGTGCTTCACACATCAATTCAAAGAGGGGAATTTTTAGACACCTAAAACTGAGCAGGTGTCCTAGAATCATTCAAATCTGCAAATCTCAGCCAAATGCTCTAATTTTCATCAAATGGACATTTATCAATCAAATGGGACAAAATCAATTTAAATGAAAGGATTAATTAACCATGACATCAAATAATAAAATCTAAGCCTAAAAGGATCAATCAAAATTATATAATTGATTTTAATCAATTAATTCTATAGTTTTAATCAAAAATCAAATTGAACCTATTCATCCTTACATGGCTAATTTAATTAATTGATTGAATTAAATAATCCTAATATATTTTAACATGAATTTTAGCAACCAATGGGAATTGAGAACACAAATCACATGGATCACTCCTAAATTTGAATCTCAATCCCTCATTTTCAACTTTGAATCTCAATCACTTAAAATTGTCATTTTCTCCCAACCTTTGAGACAATCATTTAAATTGTCCCCCCATTTTAAACCATCTCAAATCCTTTCACTCAACCAAGGCTTAATCATGATCAAGTAACTCTACCCCCTACCCTTGGGAATTTGCTATAAATACAAGCCTTTTTTTAAGCATAATGATATCTTAGAAATTCAAATGCAAAGCATCAAACCTATAGCCATTTTTACAACAAAATTGAGCATAATTGAGGTTATCATAGCATATTAGTATCATGGAGATCATATTGATTGCATTTGGATCCAACATTATCTTCATTTGAGAGAATTGAGCTAGATTTAGGCATATTTTGTTATCAATTTCTCATTCTAGGATTGTCACTAGTAGAGATTATGGCTGAGAGCTTTACTAGCATACTAGTTAGAGAACCATGAGATGATTGTTTATTTACTTATAATTATTTAGCTTAAATTGTTTATATTTTTCCATAGAATTGTAGCTAAATAAACTAATCTCATGAAGGTGTAATTAATTCAGACACACCTCTTTTGTCTAATTCACTTCCGTAAACTGTGATAGTTCTAGGGACTTTTTCTATTCTAGATATATCAGTCAGGTGTAAGTGGAGGTATATATTAACCTATAGATGTTTTTGGCTCTTTTTGGTAATTAGCATGAGCTAGACACCTGGATGTAACTGTTTTAATGATAGCAATAAAATATTATATCTTTAATAGAAAAAAAACTAACTCTACTTAAGTTTGCACAACTAAAATTTATAATTAAAGTTAAAATTCAATTTATTAAATAAAGTGCATTTAAATTGCATACTTTATATTTTAATTAAATTAATATTTATAGAAACTCTAAAACATGAAATTGGAAAATAATAGTGTGGAGACCTAAAAATGAATAGTTGCTTGTACGCAATGATCTTACTAGGTTAGATACGATGGGGAGCGGCAGCACGGGCACTAGGGTTTCTGCAGGAGCAGGAGATGTAGAGGAAGATGTTGTAGAGGAAGAAGACAATAATGATGATGATGGGAATAAAGAGAGTGAAGTATGTGAAGGGGAAGTTTTTAATGCCAGTGATGGTGTCAGTGGTGTTTGGGATCTTTGGAGGTCCCTGTTTCTTCTTTCTTGGGAGGAAAGACCGTTGTCAGTTGATATGGATGGGTCTAGTTCTATGCATAAGGTTGTGGGGAGCTCAGGCTTTTCCCGTGAGAGGTCTTTCCATTCTAAGCCTATCTTAGATAGTCTTATTTGTTTGAGCGCACTGTTTCCTGGAAGTGGGTGTAGATTTGGTGTGGAAGAGCTTCTCCGGTGTAGAAGTTTTGAAAAGCTCTGTTGGTGGTCTATTGATCCAATGTGCAGTAAGGTCTCTCCTCTTGAGGTTGTTTATGAAAGGTTGGACTTTTTAAGGGCCACATTTGCCTCTTCTTGGCTTTCTTTTTTAGTCACGGTTTTTTTTTCCCCTACCCTATTTTTGGATGTGTTTTCTTGCAGGGTCTATTCTTTCTTTGACCTTTTTCATCTATGCAATACTCCTATTGAGGTGGAGAACACCCCTATTGAGGTGGGGTTTTATCTTGTGGCTTCTTATGGTGGAGACTCTCTCTGTTTCTACTCTCTTCTTCCTTGATTCCTATTGAGGTGGAAGATCCTTTTGAGGTGGAGGCTCATTCTATTGAGGTGGATTGTGACTACTAGGTGGAGGTTGTTAGTGGTTGTGAGTGGTCTCCTCCTTCATTTAGCTACATGATGGAAAGTTGGAATTGGATGGGGGATGGCCCTCTAGTTATTAAGGTAGAGTGGGATTTTTTGTGGTTCCAGTATAGTGCTAGTGGAAATCCTTTGGTGCTGGTAGGTCTGTGGTTTTGGGATTCTCTTCCCCCAAGGCCTAGTACCAAGTGGTTTATTATTGCTGGTTTTTAGAGTGTTTTTCTATTGATGCATATCCTCATGGTTTTGGGTATTAGTTTTTTTACCAAATATAAGGAAGAGGGAGTCCTTGTTTTCCCTCTATTAATGTTTTTTGGAGCTTTTTCTCTACTAGGTGGTGATAGGAGTTTGCAGGCGGAAGTTGATATTTTTCAAGGGCCCATCCTGGATGCTGGGTGTTTTCAATTAAGGTTAAAGGAAGGTTTTGGGGTTGTTTTCCCTATGGTGTTGGTCTTGAGGTTTTTGTGTTCCATTTTAAAACCCTGTATATTTTTTTGGGGAGATTTAAAACTCCAGCAAACTTAATGGTGTGAGGCTTCGACCTGTTCTCTAGGTAGTTGGGGCATTAGTGTTTCAAATTTGTTAGTTGTTGTTTGTTTGTTAGTTCTAGGCTGCTGGTTAAAAATGTACTATCTTTTACAAACCCAACTTTTTTGCATGTAAGCTTGATTAGCATAGCCCAAGATGAAGGGATGAAAATAAAAAACTAAGATGCAAAGGGAGGAGGATGACCTATTTCCATTATTACAAAATTAATGGATTTGACTAATTGATTAATGAACAAGTATAGATATGGAAAGTAACTAAAATGACTAATGCAATAACAAATCAGAAAGAAAAATGCAAGACAAAAGAAATATTTGTGCACCTTGAAAGGAATTAGGAGGTTATGAGACTTGAAACTGCAATTTCCAGCCACCAAGAGGTCACAAACTGAAAATGTTCTAAATCTGGGACCCTAAAACTTGTAACTCCTGATTGTGAAATTCTGAGCCTCTAACAAACAAGTAAAATTTTTAGGTACAAGTTGAGATTAGACTGCACACCTTTGTTGGTGATTGTATACTTTTTGATTTTGATCTCTGAGATGATGCCAAAAATGCCTAAATCCAGCTCAATAGATCTTGAAACCTATTCCTAAATAAAAAATGGAAAATTGTTTATTGAAAGGAGCTTTCTTTGGTCAAGCCCCGATTTAGGAATTAACATTGAAATTGACAAGTAATATGCAGATCGAAAAAGGAAAGAAAGGTAAATTTTTTATTCACCTTGTGTAAACCCTCATGAATGGATGTAGAGATCACACAAATTCATGAAGATTCCTGCATTTTTGAACTTGGAATGGAGATGTAGGAAGATCAAGGATGTCCTCACCAATGCATGAGATCCATAATCACCATCTCTTGATCAATAGTGCAGTTATGCCACTTGAAGAAGGAAGCTCCTTGCCCCACTTGAGAAGAAAAATGATATTGCCTGAAGAAGATGATGAAGAGGAAGATACAGTTACATTCAATAAGCCACCACTTACCTTTGAGTAGAAGGTTGAACAATTTAAGGAAGCTAGTGGTATGTCAAGTCTCAGATCATTGAAGTATGCTTACAAAACCAAGGATGAGAAGAAGTTGGTTGAGGATGCATTAGTATAAAGATGGAAAAATGGAAGTATGATCCATCTGAATTGAAAATCCAAATGACTGTAGACCTTCTTAAGGCAACCACCATTCACTAGAACATTGCAGTCCAAATTGAAAGGGACATCAGAAAAAAAAATGTTGAGGACAATCATGTCTACATTGAATGATAAAGAGGTAAAATATGCTATGTCTAAATATGAGAGTAGACATACTCCAAGGTTTAGAACCTTTGAAGTTTTGGGCAAGAAAATAGAGGATGTTGTCCAGACTGCAACCAAGTTGTGGAAGTCCATTTTTGAAGATAAGGAAGACAAGGACGAAGATAAGACATAGGAACCGAGCAAAGATATTTATGTATAGGTTAAATATGAATGACTACCTAAGGTATAGACAATTGAGAAATCTGATAAAGAATAGGTGGCAGTGGAAGTGATGGCATCCTTTCCCTAATCACCTAGTCTGTTTGTCTTAGCTTTGAGCAAGGAAAAGACCATAGAGTCTACATCAATTTTAGTAGGAACTAAGCATTAGGCTCTACCTACTACTGGGCCAAGCTAGACTGAGTCACAACATGATACTATGAATATTTGTACAGTTGGTACAGATTTTACAGTTGGTGCAAAGACAATTAATGACCTACTTCAACTGAACACTGAGGATAAGGATGAGGATAAAAAAGATAAGGATGATGAAAAAAAAGGTAAGGAAATCATTCCTTCACCTAATCCCAAGGTCAAGAGAAAAAAAGGAAACAATTATTGATGAAGTTAACCTTGAGGAAGACATTGTGACTCCTAATTGGGATCTTTCTAGCATGACAGCCGATCAGATGGACATCCTTGGGGAGCTATGGAAGAAAAGAGAAAAATAGCAAAAGCTCCAAGCTAAGAAGAAAAGGAATAGAGCACTAGAGTACATCAAAGGTATATTCCTTGATACACTAGAGATTGAGGTCAATGAGAAAGACTCTATAATGGATCAACTTGTTGACATAGTTCACAAGTTTAACGAAGATCTTAGTGGTCAAGAGAAATTGCAGCAGAAGATAGAGAGAAAATTTGAGAGTAAGGTTCTAGAGAATGCTGCAGGTAAGATTGCAATAGATCAATTGAATCTATCCACTATCATTAGCTCTCTAGAAAACACTATGAATAATTTTGTTGCATTGTTTGTAAAGTTGAGTGACACATCAAATTTTACCATGGAAATAAAGAGTAAGCTGACAAAGATTGACAATGATTTGAAGGCAAGTGCAAGCCAGTTAGCACTTGATCCTAGTTCTAGTTTAGCTCATTTTGTCAAGATCAGGTATCTGACTGATTTGCAGGTAGAGCCACTAAGGGAAGAAGGATGAACAAGGGACTCCCTTTCAAAAATTCAAAGCCAACTCATTCCTCATATGGATGTAATGCAAAAAACATATTTCTCATGCAAAGACACTCATCCATGATAACAATTTTTCAGTTGTTGAGCTTATGATGGAATTGTTTGTAGAAATTTAGATTGAGATGCACATCTCGAAGGTGTTGCAAGATAATTGGAACAAGGATTTTTCTTAAATTTTGAAGGTACATAGTGATTTCCTTTCACATTTTAGTATTACCTTGTATATATGCATTTTTGGCATTTGTGTCAAAAACAAGGGGGAAGATATGATATATATGGATATAATTGAGGAAATACATGTATAGAGAAGAGGAAGATATATATAAAAGAGTTAAAAAAACAATTTTTAAAAATTAAAAACAGAGTCACTAAAGTAGTAGTCAAAACTGAGCTAGAACCCAAGCACATGGTAAGGAGGAGTTTTGACTTATCAGTTTGTTTGCTCAAAATTTTTGGTATGGTAAGTGTTTTTTTTCACTAATGCCAAAGGGTGAGATTGTAGACCTTATGGAAAGACATATTGTCAATTAGTGCCAAAACACTTAGTCATTCTTATGATTATAGTGTTAACCGAGCCAACAACTTGCAATGTCGACCAATCCAAGCAGTTGCAGTGTCAATCGAGTAGTTAGTTCCAAGTAGTGTCTACCGAGTCACCAGTGTTACTTGAGTTTCATAGCATCTCTGATTGATCAATGTGGACAGAGCACCCAGTGTTAATCGAGTGCCAGAGTTTCCAAGTTCACTGTATCACCTGAGTGTTAGTATATCACCCAAGTGGATTATTGGACCCGAGTATCAACATTGGGCTGACTTAGTACATATTGTTTGATACTCTTTAATATGATAGTAGCCGACTTGTGAAGGTAATTTATTTGGATTGGTATATATTTAAGACACTTTGTTTATCCAAATATATAGTAAGAAAGATATCAATATCAGAACAACATTGAATACATGTATGGATGCGAATATCAAGAGGCAGATTGATTAGAAGGCTACAATAGTATACAGGAACAATAGAGACTCATCTATCACATTCAGGTGATTAGTTCTACATCAAAGGATCTTATTCAACAAATCATAGTTTCATAGAAGATCATTCACTGATTAATCCTAACAGGTGTATCAGTCAAATCCTTTAACAGGGTGGACCTAACAGTCCTTCACAAATCTCCTAGCAGAGTGCATACTTAACTGTATTGTATAAATCCTTTTACAAGGTGGACCTAACAGTCCTTATTTCTCCTAATAGGGTAGACCATCAAAAGTGGTCAATTGTAAGCCTTAACTGGCCAAATTTATTACTACAGTTCTAAATCTTGTGGGTATCATCCTCACCCCAGTTTTACTTTCTATTTAGAGGTTTTTTGGGTCACCATATTTTGTGTCAAGTGTTATGAATGTTTACTGCTTTTTTATTCCATGCATGCAATTAGATTAGATATTCTAATAAAGGATAAAATTAAAGAATTTTTATTGATTCCTAATTCATCCCCCCCTCAGTTACCTAGCCTGTAATATATTTCCAACAATTTTTCCCCTCCCCTATTTTTGGATGTGTTTGGTGTTTTCTTGTAGGGTTTGTTCTTTCTTTGACCTTTTTCATCTGTGAAATACTCCTATTGAGGTGGAGAACACCCCTATTGAGGTGGGGTTTTATCCCATGGCTTCTTGTGGTGGAGACTCTCTCTTCTTCATATCTCTTCTTCCTTGATTCCTATTGAGGTGGAAGATCCTTTTGAGGTGGAGGCTCATCCTATTGAGGTGGATTGTGGCTGCTGGGTGGAGGTTGTTAGTGGCTGCGAGTGGTCTCCTCCTTCATTTAGCTACATGATGGAAGTTGGAACTAGTTGGGGGATGTCCCTTTGGTTATTAAGGTGGAGTGGGCTATTTTGTTGTGCCAGTATAGTGCTGGTGGAAAGCCTTTGGTGCTGGTAGGTCTGTGGTTTTGGGATTCTCTTCCCCCAAGGCCTAGTACCAAGTGGTTTATTGTTTCTAGTTTTCAGAGTGTTATTCTCTTGATGCATATCCTCATGGTTTTGGGTATTTCTTTTTTTACCAAAGCTAAGGAAGAGGGAGTCCCTATTTTCCCTCTTTTAATGTTTTTTGGAGCTTTCTCTCTACTATTTGCTGGTATGAGTTTGCAGGTGGAAGCTAATAATTTTCAAGGGCCCATCCTAGATGCTAGGTAATTTTGATTAAGGTTAAAGGCAGGTTTTGGGGTTATTTTTCCCTTTGGTATTGGTCTTGAGGTTTCTGTGTTCCATTTCAAAACCCTGGATATTTGATTGGGTAGATTTAAAAATCTAGCAAACTCAATGGTGTGAGGCTTCAACCTATTCTTTGGGTAGCTGGGGCATTAGTGTTTCAAATTAATTGACACATAACACAAAATATGATATTGCAGAAAACTCCTGCTAGGAAGTAAAAACTGCGATGGGGATGGCACCCACAAATTCTTCACTATTTGTAGATTAGAAGGGGCTGGTTAAGGCTTACATTTGATCACTTTTGATGATCTACTCAGTTAAGAGTATCTATGGAGACCTGTTAAAGTCTACTTCGTTAAGAACTTTAGCAACACTATTGAGTGTGCACTCAATTAAGAGATTTATAGTTGGACTATAAATCCACCTTCCTTGAAAGTATTTTTACACGTTGCTTCACTTGTTAGAATGATAGAAAATTACAATTTGACCTGGTATATGCAATCTCCTATTTCATATTATAGATCCATTTTATTTTACATGAATAATTATATCATCTAATGCGATTGAATAATATCTTTGATTCTCGTAGCCTCTGTTCTTGGTTCTGATAACCAAATTCACCTTTTTTTTGTTCTGGTTCTTGAAAATTTCAATATGATCCATAGATGTGCTCGTAGGCTTCATTCATCCTCTCTTCTATATTCACACATTTATATTAAATTATTTCATCATCTATTTATAAGATGGATTGACTTCATCAAGTTTCACTTAAAACAATGTTAACTCTAAGATTAGGTTTACAACTTTACCTTGATCTCCTAGTCTATGTGTCTTAAATTAGTTAGACTGATTAAAGCACTTACATTCATGTTTCTTGTTCCTAAAGAAATGGTTTTAAAAACAAATCAATATTCTAAAAATAGAATAAGACTATTTTATCTGACGTGGAGGTTAGATCCACTTTTGCAGGCTGCAACTGACTTTCAGTTTCTAACGGTCGGTTATGCTCTGAATTCAGTTGACTATCTTTTGGGTTCATTGCTTGAAATTTTCTCTTGGTTTTCTCTTTGACTATCTCTTGGGTTGCACTATATCCTACACATCAGGTTCCCCTGTTGGGTTCCTCTTTATCCTTCTGACTTTTCATTTTCAGTGTACACACAAAATTGTATCATCAGTTTTCTTTGTACTTAGCCATTTTTGGTGATCTCTTGTATCTTCATTTTCAGTTGTCTCTTTGTCTTTTCTTTTGGTGTATGCTTACTGAAAGTGTTATTTTCATACTAATGGAAAATTAATGTCATCAATCTCCCCCTTTGACATTGGTATCAAAAACTGATATGTGAAAAATACTAACAAAATGTTAAGTATGTACAACAAATATAATCCTTAGTCATTTCATGACTCCTCCTATGTATATGTCAGTATATCATTATTTTCACCTTATTTAGTAGTACTATATAGTTTCCTACCTATCTATACATATCATATATTTCCCCCTTTTTTGATATTAAGGGAAAATGTGTATACCTTATAGTTTATAAAAAATGTGAGTGTGAGGATTTCATGTCTTCCATCATCTTCTCCCATTGTTCCTTCAAGTTCTCTATAGCCATGTGCTCAAGTGTGATCTTGGAATGCATATCATAGATGTTGTCTGCTACAGACATCATAGGGGTTTCTATTAGTTGCCTTGCTGAACTGATGCACTATTGAAGCAGTGTTAGATTTGGTAGAAGTTGAGCTTGGAGCTTGGTGACTTCTTCCCTAAATTGTATCTTTGCTTCCCACAGTTCCTGCCTTAACCTTTTTAACTCAATAATCTTTTCATAATGAAACTTAATTGCATTATCTTTGGTGGTTAAGTTGTTAGCACTATTAGCTAGATCAGAATCTAAATTTTCTATGTTTTCACCATGCTCTTTAGTGAACTTTTCTAGTGTGCTTAGTTGTTGAATCAATGAAATAGCTTCAGTGATAATTGGATCTAATTCACTAATGAATTCTGAAAGCTTTACCTTATTAACTACCACTTCTTGGATGATGTTCTCAATAAGTTTCTATTGGTACTTTTACTCTTCTCTCTCTTCAATTGCATTCTTTGCATCAATGTTCTGTGTTGTAATCACTTCAGTGAGAGTGGGTAGTTGATCAAGTATTGGTTTATTCTGATCAACATCAACATTGGGTACAATTTTGTGCAATTTGTTCCTTATTATTTCTAGTACCATGGAGTCTCAGTGCTATTTACTCAACTTCTCCTGTAATGCCTTCCTTTGGCATATTTCTTTGTATTCTTTCAATGCTTCATAATCAAGTGTAGTTGGGTCACATTTGGGTATCTCAATGATTTCATCTAAAGTGACTTCCAACTTATTCATCCTAGATTTCTTCTTCTTCTTTTGAGTTACACTTGAATTTAGAACTATTGCCAATTTCTTGGGTTTATCCATTTTTCTTGATGAAGTGATTTGTGGTGTTGCCTCTTTTTCCTACTTTGTTTCGATGTCAGCTTCTTGGTTTTCTATAGACGTCTCCACATCAAACTTTACATTGTCGATAACAACTTTTTTGGTATCCTCAGGAGTTCCATCTTTGGGTTTTTCTCCTTCATCAATGTCCTTATGCACTTCGTATGTCTTTGTCTATGCATCCTTCTTGGTTGTATCTCCATCTGTTTGTTTTGATTCTCCTCCTGTAACCTTATCAGTTTTGGTCACAATGTGAGTGTCTCTGATGACCTTCTAATCATCGATGTTGTATTTCTTTCCTTCATCCCCTGCATCCTCGGGAATTCTTGAGTCCTTTTTAGGTGACTTGTCTATTTCTTGCAGAATATTGATGGCTTGTAACAATATTGGCATGTTGCCTGGTATGTTCACTTCTGCAGTATCAAATGTTGTGTCCTTCTCACCAGTTATGTCCTTGGTAACATTGACATCTTCATCTTTCTTTACTTTTTCTACTGGATCATATGTTATGTCAATGATTGTGTTATCCACAATGTTTTCCTTGGTTGTGTCTGTCCATGTCTCATCTACAACATCCATATTTTTGTTTCCGATTGTGTCTTGTTCTTCCTTGTCTAACTCAACTGATGTGTCATCTTCTGCATCTTTGATTAATATGTGTTCTTGAGTTTCCTTATTAATATCTTTTTGTTGTAGGTCTTTCTTGGGGATAGCTTCCTCAATAGGTCTATTGAGTATTTTACTCCATTTCTTGTGACTTTCTTGTTCAAGCTCTATAAGACTCCCTTTAAGACATTTGTAGGCTCTCAACTTGGGTGAGAACTCCTTTTTATGGTTCTCAATCATTTCATCAATTTTTTCCTTCTTGGATTCATAAGGCATGAGAGTAACAAGTACTCTTTCCCTTATCTCCTTTTCAT
Organism: Thuja plicata; assembly: GCA_018584345.1. NCBI lineage: Eukaryota > Viridiplantae > Streptophyta > Pinopsida > Cupressales > Cupressaceae > Thuja > Thuja plicata. The sequence continues at coordinate 13,024,307 of MU225240.1, forward strand.
TATTTAAGGAAAATCTCCATCTAGAATATAATCTATCCAAGAGTTCCCTTCGTACATTATCACCTTCAAACTAAATTGGTATGTACTTGAATTTATACATCTTTGCAATGATGGCATCTTCAACTTTGTTCTGATATTCTAGATCCAGTTTCAACCATCTTCTAATCTTAGAATTTGTGATGGATCCTGAATTTGAAATAGACTTAAATACCTCATCAATATTTTTTGGAACCTTAGTCTTTTCTACTTGTACACCTTCATCTTGTTCGATGTCCTCAATGTCTTCTCTGGTTTTGATGAGCTTCCTTATTCTTTTGTTTGGCCCTCTTTTTGGTGCGGCTGATTTCCTCTTATATGTTTTAACTTTTACTTTCTTCAAAGGTGAAGGACTTGAATCATTAGCTATTTGGCTTCTTGTTCTTGAAGCAGCTATGGTTCTTGGCTTCTTAGTTGGTGCAGGAGATGGTGAATCTAAATTTTCGGCCCCACATTCATTCTTTTCTTCACCCTCACCAATTGGTAGTTGTCCTTTGGTCTCTTCCTCATTTTCAACTTCTTCTTCTTGTTCGATTTCTTCCTCTATTGCCGAAAGTATTTTCTTGAGGTTCTTGACCATTTTTTCCTTTTTCCTGACAATTTTCTTTACAACCAGGCTATATTTGATTCTTGATTTGGTCTCCTCATAAGTTCCAAACTTAGGTTGCTTCTTATCTAATGGTTCATTTATCAATGCATCAATTTCTTTAGATTATTGATCAATATTTATCTCATATTCTAATGGTTGTAGCCATACTGTCCTTGGTATAGTAGGCTTGATATAATTCTGGTATGTATCAACCATGAAACATATTTCATCTTTGAACTTCTCAATGAGTTTGTTAGGGATCCTAACCCTCTTCTGCATTCGGTCTTTGAATACAGTAAAGTATTCATCCATGACTATTTCAAAATTGTCTCCTAGTGAGGTTATGTGTTCACTGATCTGCATGGTGACCGGTTTTGTGGTATCCCATTCAACATCTCCTATTGATGGAAATGTTTCTTGAAAGTAGAAGAAAATGCACATGATAAGTGATCCAAACTTACATGTATTTGTATTTGCATTCCTTATAGTATTCAAATTATCTTCTAACTAGTTTAGTAGAAGTTCAAATAAATCCAACTGATTTCCCTTCTTCACAATATTGCATGTTGTGTCTATTGCACTGGATTCTATGCTGTTCATTCTTCTAGCTTGAAATAATTTGAAGCCTAGGACACATGCTCTGAATTTCATCTCATCATCGGTAATAGTGCGTTAGCTCTTTTTCTCACAGAAACAATTTTAATATGATAGTATAGTTGTACAATTCAATGCTAACTCCTATTTCATGCAAAAGAAAGGCTAATTGATGAGGGTATTATATAAAATCTGGGGAAACTATTACCTCCTCTTTCTTTTTTGAGATCCACTGACTCAGGTAGGTATTACCTATGGATGATTACTGAATAACAATATCTTTTAAGTGGATTATCTTCTTACTGAAATGCTGAAATGTCTTTAAGTGGATCAACAAGTAAATGACTATGCATAAGACTATAAATATCCTGATACAGAGCTTAATGATCCATACTAGTATTTTTACAACAAGAATTAGTAAGGTAATAAGGATTCTCATCCTTCTTTTTTTAGTTCTTATGAACCTTAGGAAGGATAACCTATTTTGATTTTGTCTTAAAAGAATAAACTGAATTGTATTCCTTAAACACAATTACTTGAATGGAATGTATATTTGAAAGGTGAATGATTTCATAAATTAAAATACTAGTTGGATAATAAAAAATTACTTAGCCAACTATTAAACCAGTGCCTTAACCTTGGGCTATGAGTCAATATCTGGTATAACTCAACAAGGTTATCAATAAAATGTATGCAACAAAGATAAAATGACTTAAAAATTATCCTCTCTCTACAACTATATCATCAGATCCTTAAGCTAATGCTAAGCTCTTTGGGGTCACTTGAAATAATTAATCCTTCCTTGAAGGAGCTTACGAATGACTGCACAACCACCTTGTGATCAATATGTCTAAATGCCTTACAACTAAACATACAAGAGCTATAACAATAATGAAAAGAGACAATCCAAAATGTAGAAAAGAGATTTCAAATATTTGTATTAATGTATTAAATCTTCAAATACATATAGATAGACAAATAGTACAAAGGCTTAGACAAATTTTAGTAGCTTGCCTTGTAATATATCTCATTGATTTCCAACTCCAACCTCTCTACAAAATGATACAAGAGAACTATATATAGGCCTAAACCATCTTGGAATCCTTAAGATAAGGATGATACAAGCTTCAAATGGTTTAGAAGACCTAACCCTTTGTCTTCTTATTGATGTCGGCACCTTTGTCTATATATGTTCAGGATAGCATCTGATAGTTGTAATAAGATCTACTGACTGCCAATACAGGCTAACTTACACTAGTCTCTTAAAGATTTCTAACCTCCCTATGCTCATAGAACATGTGTCACGTGTCCTCTTTACTCTTCATCTATGAAATCCAAGTCAACTGTAACAGGATTCTTCTTCCTGGGCTTTGTCATGATATCCCATGTTGTCACATCTTCCTCTTTAGGCCATTCAAAGCTCTGTATGCTTTCCAACAGGGCTTCTACCTTTTCCACCTAGCATCTATTATGCTTTTTATATCTGAGATGAATTTATTGCAACCAATCTCTTCTTTTATTTCTTCATCCATAATCCTATTGAATCTTTCCATGTCGATCTCTCCTTGATCAGATATGTATATATCTTTGTTGGGTAGCGCACTATCAAATTCTACACTTCATATCCCTAATGGCTTGATTTGATTGTCCTCAGTTCTGATAGGAGGTAGAAATCTATTATAACCTACTCCAAACATATTCAGCCTTGCCTCTATTTAATTTCCTTTTTCCTTTAAAGAAAGACAAGGTGGCTCTAATCTGCTCAATCTCTGTGCCAACAAGAGTTACTATCTCTGGAAAGTTTGACCTTAGTGGTTGCACAAATGCCAATCTCTCAAAAATTCCTATCCTACCAGACCAGAATGAATAGTATGGATTCAAAATTGATATAAAATTAATGACCTTTGTTTGAAGGCCTAGAAAATTTCCATAAGCTCCATACACCACATCAATCTTGTCCTTGATGGTTTCTATTCTATGTTGCAAAATTGAAGTCAAGGAACTTAATATTACATTGTTGTGCTCTCTCATTCCTTACTCTATTTCAGAAGCTATCTCCCTTGTTTCTTCTATCTAGATTTATTCATCCTACAACTCTTTAGGCTCAGTAGGGGTAGGCTCTGACACATCTAACAATTGTTGAGTAAGCTCAGCTATGAGCTTCTCTTATGCCTTAATTTTTATAAGTCCTAGTTCTCTATCTTTGATAATGTCACTAGTATCACTAGTGAGTTTCTTCAGTTTCTCTGACATCTGGACTACTTTTTCCTCATTGAGTTGGGCAAAGTGAGTTAGTACTTGCAAGATATCCAAATCTCCAGTATTCTAGAATGAAAAAATTATTTTGTTGCCTTCCATCTTCTCCTAGATATTCAAAAGGGTTGGCTTTTGATATTTGGGAGCCAATCTCCACATTGCAAGTGCATGGGACTTGGGGTTGTATCCAAACCCTCTTATCATGTCCCTAACTTGTGTCTTTGATGAAAATTTAACATCAGGTTGCTTTATGATCTGATCAATTATAAAGGCTAAGGATAAATCCCATCCTTCCACCAATAGCATCCCACTGGCCTTGACTAGTTGCCTTGCTTGTTCTGGAGTAATGTTCTCTGATTCAGGATCATAATCCTACAGTGTTTGTAGAGCCTCTTAGGTTACTGGATCACACCTGCCAATTGCAAATGTGTACTTACTTGTTGTTTCTTTTTCTAGATGAGAAAGTCTTTAAATTCCTTTATCTTTATGGAGTTTTCATTGTTAAGGAATTCATCTTGATGAATCAACCTCTCATCTATACAAGTTCTTAGAGGTAACTCTTCCTCTCCTTCCACATCCTTTTGTAATTTATTTCCTACCCTAGTCTATTTTCTTAGTTGATGATCATAGGGCCTGTTTCTAGTTATTAGGGCTCCAATCCTGTCTATCTTTCTCTCCTTCTTATAAGAAGGTTCCCCTATTTCTACTTTCTACCTCTTTGGTGGGGGTTCATTTGTCACTTCCTTCTTAGGTACCTCTGTTAGGTCAATGATATTTTCTCCCTTAGCTGCTTGCTCTTTAGAAATTGCTTGATTGACTGGAAGGGGGATGGGTTCATAGTATTCTTCATCACTATCATCATCATACTCTGATGATGAGTGCCCCTTATGACCTTTCTCCAAAACTACTAGTGCATCCTCTAATTGATTGCACAAGAGAGTGTGAGAGTTGATCATGGCCTCTATCCATTTTAAATAAGGCATATCAGGGAAGAATCCCCCAAATGTTAGGCCCTTTATCTTCATATTCCTCTCTAGGTCCATAAGCTCATTGAACTTTATAGATCTCTTATCCACCTCCTCATCCTCTAAAATATTTCTTATTAAATCTTCTTCGATGCATTATTCATGGTCTTTGGTGTAGGGGATGGTTGGTTTCAACAACTTCATTGCACTAAGGTTGAAGCCTTCTATGCCAACATATCTGTATAACACCACATTCATCCTATAATGATTCATCCAGTTATTCACAAGGTCTAATGTCCCTTTTCCAATTGTAAAATTATAAATCATGAATTGTCTTGGGGTAAATGTACCCTTCCTATGTGGTGCTAGATGCTCCTTATGTGTCAAAATGAGGTGCCTTATAAATTCCATTGCAGCTATTCTTGGTGGCACATGGAATGGCAATACATGTCGAGGGTGGGTACAACAATACACTCTCATTAATGTGAAATTATTCTCATAGTAGAAGTCACCCTAGTTGTGGTCTCTTAGCCATTTGTCTAGATCCTAGCAAGGTCTCAATAATTGTATCACTTTGACTAGCAGCCTAGTTTTGTTGACAACTAGGAACTGAAGAATTGGATATACTATCCAATTTTCAAAAGCACAAAATTCTTGCTCTCTGGAATTATAGTTCCACACTCTCAACCAAAATTGAACAAGGTTAGGCTGGTTGTGATGAAACCTCTATGGCCTAAGACATTGACAATTCATGAGTGGGAAGTTGTAGTATAGGATCAAATACATAAGAACTGAGTAATGCATAAAACTGGGATGATCCCTTTTGCTTTGTATGTCTATGAACCCTTGGTGCATCTGGTCTATAATTTACTCGATATAATCATAGTTGGAAGTAGTATGGAGGCTTTGCATGTCCAACACCATCATAAAAATATCCAAGGTAATCCTATTTTCTCCTGCATATTTTCCTAGCACTCTGCAAAGTGCATATGATATGTACTTCATATAGAAGTTTAGGTCTTTGTAGAAATATGGGGTTGCTCCTGGCATGGGTGCTATGTAGGTCTTCATCTTCTTTGGAACATGGTGTTCCTTGATCAATTTGGCTGCAATGCCAGACTCTCTAATATACCTATTCTCTAGGCTCTTCAAGTTTATCTCAATGGTCATAGGATAGTATACATTGAAGGAATTCATGAAAGTGTTCCCATCTATGGTAAGTAGGGCTTTCCCATCATCCCTCTTAATTTTTTTGGTCAAGGTATCATACCTACTAGCCATTTCCAAGACAAAATCAACATTTACAAATATGTTAGGAACAACTAACCTAGCCAACCTACAGGTCCAAGGGTTTGAAATTGGCATAGGCTCATCACTATTGTTAAAAAAGTAATTAAAAAATGAATAACCAGATGAGCCCGGGGTTTTTGCATCCCTAATATATGATAGGTCATCAATTAAAACATCGACACTAACCTTTCTATTCTGGCTTGAGCCTGGTAGCAATGTGAGAAATTTGTTTGAATAATTTCTCTTTCCCTTTGTGTCATCCTCAGCATCATCACTTCTCCCACTGGTGGACGCTAGACTCAATGTTTGGCTCATTTCTCCTTTCTGTGTTGTAATCACACTTTTCTTCACTGATATTGAAACAAATATTCTCAAAACCCTCACCACCAACTGTGAATTACCCTAAAATCTACAATCTTGAGCACTGAAAACACTGCCAATCACAATCCCTACTGAATTCTGAATTAGGAAATCACCTTTCTGAATACTTACTATTGGAAAATTCAAATTTCTCAGAAAATACTGAACTCTCTATAGAAACTCTTAGCTCTGAGAATTTGGAAGCTGGTAATAATGCAATGACAATGGATATGCATACTTATAACTGAGAAATCAATGCAGATGTCTCTTGGAACTAGTAAAATTACAATTTAGTCACTTCCACCATTAGTTTACACACTGTACCATCAATTTCTGGTTCTAGCCGTGGTATTCAAACTGACAAGTAATCAATTTTTGATGAGTTATTTTTCTTATAAAAACCTCATAAAATTTGAAAAAGAGATCAAACTTAAATTTAATTGGATGTCATTAATCATATTTCAGCTACTTTTCCATCTGTCAAAATCTCTGGAATCTTATTGGTCAGCAACTATCCCCCATGACATCACAGAAAAGTCATCTTTTAACCCTGGTTTTACTTTTGGTGACCTAGTGACTGTGTGATCTCCTTGTTGCTTGATATTCTTTCTTACTCCAGTTTGTTACTAAGACTTAGCAACTACCATTGGATCAAAATTTTAGATCAATGGTCATCTCCATGTCGCTTGATCTTTTAACTTAACCCTTTCTCTTACGGAGACACCGCGACTAAGCCTTCACTTAACTTTTATTCTACCTCGGGTTACATCTGGAGACTTGGCGACTGATATATCTCTATGTCACTGAACCAAATCTCTAACTCATGGTTTATCCAGAGACCTCACGACAAAAACATTTAGTCTCTTTATCACTTTATTATTTCATCTTTATGATTTCCATCTGGAGACAATGTGACTGCCCTTGATCTCCTTTTTCTCTGCATTAGATGGTTGTCTCTAAGTCTCTTGATCTTCATTGCAAACCCTAAATTTTCATGAGACTTCATGACTGAAGGAAACATGTCTTACTTTTCTCCTTTGTCTCCTGATTTCCAGATCTTGTTTGACTTTTCAAATTTATACCTTGACCACGCGACTACTATTGATCTGGATTTTATCTTGTGGTTGTTGCTAAATCTCTTGATTATTAACTTAACTCATATTTCTTCTCTTGACTACGCAATAATACTATTATTCAAACTGACATCTAACCCAGGTTTATTCAGAGACTTGGTGACTGTTAAAACTCTATATTGCTTGATAATTTTAAAACTCCGGGGTTAATTTGGATACTTCCCAACTGCTGTAATAATTAATCTCTGATCAACGGTTATCGCTGAATCTCCTAATCTTTCACTTAACTCACATTTTATTTTGAGACTTGGCGACAACAGTGAAATCTTAACTTTTTGACTTAACTCATAACCCTAGAGTTTATTTGGAGATAACGCGACTGAGTAAAATTGAAGTCACCATAAGAAATTACTAACCCTGATCTCATCAAGAGATAACCTGATCACCGTTAGATCAAAAATAAGATGAATATTCTGTGCCAAGTCTCTTGATCCTCTAAAGCATATTCTTTTTATTAAGAGACTATGCGACCAAAGCAATTTTCCAAGTCTCCAGAATGAATGGAATATTCACTTTCCTTCATGAGACCAAGCGACTAAATATTTATCACATGCAAATAAATTCAGACATAAGTTATAAAAAGGTTACATGAAAATAGAACCCGTCTGAGAAATTTAGGTATTTCTTACATTTTTGAATAGAAATAACCCTAGGTCTTAGGGTTTTAATCATTTTCAACTAGGGTTTGGGCTTAACACTTCACTTGTAGAGGTATGTAAGAAATTTTAAACATGATCTTCAACCTTCTAAGCATAGGAGTGACAAGAAACTTCAAAAATTTTATTGGACAGACTCAAAAATTGGAAATACAACCAACGCACTCTCTCTGAGGATGGCTAAACACAAGTTTATGACAAGAATCTCAGAATGTCTGGTTGTAGACCTTTTCAAAAAATGAAGGCGATGCAAAATAACCTATTGCAGGAAAGAAACACACTACTGAAAGGAAACTATGGTACATATAATATGTAATACCCACCTCTTAGTTTTCTTTTTAGTTTGTGGATGCCAAACTCTTTTAGGCATTTTGATGTATGTGTGGTTATTTTAGTTGATCTTAAGGATACTTATGTATATGTTTTGGTATGTTATTGATCCATTATTATCATGTTGTATCTTTTGTGTATATGTGATTTAGGGTTATTTTATGATGCTTATGTATATGTTAGGATTTCATTTCGATTATGGTTTTCTAACAATACTGACCTTAGATTTATATGCACATTGATAATTGTATGTTTTCGTTACTGTTTGATGTACTTGGTATGGTATGGGACAGAGTCATAGTTACTGGCTTTGGTGAGATCCACACAATAACCTAGTCTTAACCATTGTTTTCCATATAATATATGCATGTTTGTTCATCTTTGTGATGACAGGTTTGTAGGTACCAGGCTACGTCTTCCCTGAAATGGCAGGAGTGAGCGTGCCCTATCGCAATAATCTCAATGGTAAGAGAGGGGAGATAGTTTTCAGGTCCAAATCCTATCCTAAACCTAATTGTCCTAGTTAGTGGAAAAGTATCTGTTTGACTACCCTTATCGAATTCATATAGTTGATAGGAATTCGTGCATCCCTTTCCTAGTGTATGTTTGTTTTTTGCTTGTTTTCGAGTTTAGGTGCTTGATATGATTATGTGGGTGTTATATCATGTTATTTATTTAATTGAATATTATTGCAATTAATTATTAAATATAGGGTATTTAATTAATTGAAAATTAAATTAAATACCGATTTTTAATTGAAAGTTTAATTAAAATGCAATTATTGAATATTGATATTTAATTAAAAATTAGAGTAAATATGCTTTTATGCTTAATTAAATAATTAAATATTAAGTTGCATAGATTATTGTGCTTTAAATATTTAAGTTATTTAAATTAATATTTTATTAATTACATGTGCAAGATTTGGTTGAAAAGTACTCAAAGCTTTCACCTAGATTGTAGGATTCAAAGTTGAGTTGTGGAATTATAAGATATTTTAATTAATTAATTGTTATTTTCTTTCAATTTTGGGTGGAGTCCTTTTAGGAGTTAACTGAATGTGTTTTCATGAGGGTTTGCATGTTTAGGGGATTTGAATCCCATTAGGAGGGAATTGGGGGTTTCATTTTTTGGGATAACAGGTTTTTGGGAGCATTGTTGGAGAAGCTTTAGTGTGTTCATGGTTTTTGAAGATATGTGGATTCTTGTGGATGCATGTTGGATAAAGTTTGTGGAAAATTTGTGATTGTGTGTGTGCTTGGTAGATTCAAGGTTTATTCACCTTCAAAGGAAAAATTACCTCCGTTCTTACATTGGATTTAAGGTAGGGTTCGATTCCCTTTTGTGATTCAATTCTTGCTAAAAAATGTGTCTTCATTGTGGTTTATGAATTAAATTACCTTAATTAGGAGTTGTTTGATTTTCTTGTTTAAATGGGTGTTCTTGAAACCCTAGAGTTCTTATTATTTTAGGAAATTATTATTTAGTATCGTAAGGTTATGCTGGCCAAATTTCGTTGAAAAAATTGCTATAGAACTCCTAGAAAACAAAAAATTAAATTACCCTATAGTTGGAACTATAGTGGAGGAAAAAAAAATACCTTCCTTAAAAAATGTTCTCTTGAAATTTAATTAGGAAGAAAATATATGCTCTCTGTAAAAATACAGAGTTTAAAAAAAATTACACCAGTCTTAGAAAGAGAAAAAAGACAAAAAAATGAGCTCACCTTCTTAATTTCCATTTTCAAAAATTAAGTAAATAAAAGAAAATAATAACTCTTTGTTAAAATGTTTCTTTTTAGAAATTGCTTAAAAAAAAAAAAGAAAATTAAAAAATAGAAATTCATTAAAAAGTATTAATGTTTGGTTTGGGTGGCACATTGGGTTTTTGTTTTAAAAGGAATTTTTTTTAAAAAAAAATTAATATGTATAGGAGGGTGGGTGGCGGGGGCCACCGCACCCCTCTGTCCCCATCACCAAGGGACCCCGCGCGGTACCCTGCCATGGGAGGTAGGGCCAGCCTTACGACAGGTACCCTGCCACTGCACGGCTAGGGCTGCCGGCTGTACTCAGCGACATAGGCAAGTGGAAGGGGTGGGGGCCACAGGGACCCCCCCATACGATATGTTTTTTTTAATATATTGTTTTTTTTCTTTTTATATTATTTTATTTTATTAAAAGTTTAGTTTAATTAAATTTTGTTTAATATGAAATTAGTTTAATTAAATTTTGTTTTAGCATTTGTTTAACATGAGCTTAGTTAATTAGATTTTGTTTAATCTTTAAATTAGTTTCTTTAATTTTAAATTAATTTAGTTAATTTTAAATTAATTTAGAGTTAATGTTAGATTAGTTAGGGCTAATCTTTAAAATTTGATTTAAATTAGTTAAATTGGTGAAATGAGGATTTTCTTTTAGAAAGGGATTATTTTTCAAAAAGGGGGAATTAATATTTTTATTAATTTATAAGCCAAGGGGGGGGGGTTTATTTTGTCACTTTTATAAATTGACTATTGTTAATCATCGGATCCTATGGTGTTAACTAATTATTAGAGATGTTATTGAACGATTAATATTGATGTTTAAGGGCACCTAGGAATTTAATAACTTTATAATTATAACTGAAAATTAGTAATTAATCCCTAGTTGTATTTATGTGCGGAGTTTATAAATAGATCTAGAGACAATGTTAACATTTATCAATATGGAATATTTAGTTATTGTTGGATAGTAATTTTAGTGAGTAAATGAATTTTCCTGATTAGGGATTATAAATTGGTTTATTCTTACGTTAACATTATATTTAGTTTAAATGCATTCTGAATATGAATTATTGTACTATGATGTGCTTTGGGTGTTTTTTTTTATGAAGTGAATATTCTCCTATGTTATCATGTTTTCGGGTATCTGTTGGGTTAGATGACCCTAGGACTTAAATCCAAAGGTTTTTGGGATGATATTTTTTGCATGGTGTCCTTTATGTAGTCAGATTGTGTTTATGTGATGATGTCATAGTCTTGATTTATTAGACCCAACTTGGTTTAGTTTTGATGTGTTGTTCGGTCCTGTGAGGACACTGTGGATGTTTTAGGGCTATTGAGAACCTATTTGCACCTAGATGTACAGGATGCAATTTGAATTATGATTTATCCTTTATGATGCTTTTTGTGAACCTAGGGTAGGTTACCTAGTTGTATGATAGGAGGTGGATTGCAATATGTACCGGAGCCCACACGTGGCTGCTAGGATTTGCTTATTGTAAGTAGTGGTAACAAGTGATAACATAATTAATCTAATTAGGCTAACCTAGTATTAAACTAATAAGATTAATGCCTCACCCATGCTTAAGGGCTAGTATAGGCTAAGATGGAGGATGAGATGATGCTTGCCCCCTTTCAAGGTGTGGGTTCAGGCATCATTTGTGATCTTGTCTATTTGAAAGGTTATTAATGCCGTGTATGGTCACTTGGGTGCTAGAATCCATTAAGGGATTGTCAGGACTTAACTGAAGGGTTAGACGTACATGATGACACCTTCCTATATACAACTTAGGTTACCCTACCTATGTCAATACCTCTGGTGTTGTTTATTGTTCCTTGTTATGGTTTAGAGTGCTTTTAGGAGCTTCCTTTGTATTGAAGTATGAGGTCATGTGTACCTTGTTTGCATTCTTGTTATTTACCCCATGTGATGGGCCTGTTACTATCTCCTCAGCATAGTGGGAGTGGACCTTTGGTTCCACGTGGTCAGGTGGTAGTGATTCTTATTACCATTGAGATTATGATGAATTCTTCTTCATGCTTGGATGATCCTTATTGTAGTTTCATCTTCCTAGTATTTTGGAGACTTTCCAAGTTACTTGAGACGTGTTTTGTACCATATGTATATATTGGTTATCATCGCTTGGAGGATACATTGTATCATTCATTATGTATTATTACATACCCTGTGACTTGTGCAGTGGATGTTGATTAGGTAGTATATCTTATGGTATCAGATGTATATGTAATCTTGTATTATGAGATGTATGTTATTGGATTCAGATTATGTAACATTTATGTTAGTTCTTTATATTTGTTAATCGTAGATTATTATGTTTAAGTAATTCTATGTCAAGGAACCCTTGAGAAACATTATCTATGTATAAGTTGTATTTCATGTATGTAAACATTAAAAAAAAAATTATTCCATCAAATTAGTGTCATGTTTAGGTTAAGTTCTCCTGGGTTCCCTGGCGGGGCATTACATAATACATACTTACTTGTGCATAAAATTTTAATTTTCAATTGAAAAAAGGTTTTAGGAATTTCCCATGCACAGGAAACTTGAATTCTTCTCCATCCATATTCTTCAGAAGATAATAATCTTTACCAAATCTTTGAGAAATGACAAAAGGTCCAAGCCACAATGACTCAAACTTATTGCATTTTCCTTTATCTTCTGCTCTTACATTCTACTGCAAAACAAGGTCATCTGGTTGGAATTTTCTATTGCTATCCCTTTTATCAAAAATATATTTCATCTTTTCCTACAACTTCATGTTCTCCTTTTGGCTATCCTTTCTGATTTCATCCAAATTTTCCAACTGCATCATTCTGTCTTGCATATTTTTAGAAAGCTCTAACTGTTCTTCTTGTATAAACTAGTACACTAGTAACAAATTATTAAAATTTATTCTTGATTTCATACCATATATAAGTTCAAATGGTGATTTTCCTGTTGCTTTTTTATTGTTACCCTATCAGCCCACGGTGTTAATTTCAGTTTTGTATGTCATGCTCTCTTATTCTTCTCAAGAGTCTTCTTCAAAATCTTCAATATACTTTTGTTACTAGACTCAGCTTGTCCATTTTATTGAGGATGGTATGGGGATGAATATAAAATCATTATCCCACACTTCTCACAAAAATCTTTTATCTCATCTGACCTAAAACACATGGCATTATCCATTACTAACTTTGTAGGCACACCAAATCTGGTTAAGATATTTTCCATCAGGAATTCAGTAACCACCTTACTTGTTTCCTTTTTTGTAGGTACAACTTGAATCCATTTTGTAAAGTAATCTGTGGCTACTAGTATCCAGCTGTAACCTCCACTAGATTTTTCTGAGAATTCACTTATAAAATCAATTCCCCACATAGTAAAAGGGGCTTCAACACTTACAGGATTTAGTAACAGGGCTCCTGAAAATTTCAAATTGTTGGTGAACCTTTGACATGGCTCACATCTCCTGACATATGCATGGGTATATTTGAATAGGCTGGGCCAAAAATATCTAGCCCTTAGAATTTTCTGGGCAGTAGTCTTGGCAGAAAAATGGCCTCCACATCCTCTAGCATGCATTTCATTAACATCTTCTCAGATTGGCTTTGATCTAAGAATAGAAATAACACACCATTTCTATCTTTACAATATAAATATTCTTGTACCTAGGTGTATCTCTGAGCCTGTAATCTGAGACTTCATTTTTGGTTATCTGTCATAGCATTAGGACAGTTAGCATTTTTTAAGAAAAATACAATATCAACATAAAATGGTTGTTTCTCTATACTTTTAATTGTCTAATAATGTATCTCTATATGATTTACTTGTACTAAATCCAATTTCTCCTTTGTCATGATCTTTGCCAAACCTTGACCTCTTACCAATTTTGTAATGTGGATTTCTAAATTAAATTCCTGAATTTGGTTGATCCACTTACATCTCTTACCAGTCACTTCTGATTGGGTAAGAATGTCCTTTACTACTAAATGAGGCACATATGCCAACACCTTAGCACAAACTAAGTATGGCCTAAAATATTTTACAGCTTTTACCAGGGCATACACTTTCTTTTCCATCATTTCATAATTTAGTTCTGCAACTTGAAGGGATTTTCTAAAAAAGGCTATTGGATGTTCAAATCCCTCATCATCTTTTTGTAACAGAATAGCAGCTATAGTGTGAAAGGATGCAAATGAAAATAAAGAAAAGGGCTTACTGTAGTCTGGTGATTTCAAAATAGGTGCCTCTTGTACTACCTTCTTTATTCTCTCAAATGCTATTTGAGCTTCCTCATTCCAATGAAATTTTGCATCTTTCTTTAGCAATTTAATAACTGGTTTGACAACTTCTACAAAATTAGATATGAATCTTCTGACAAAGTTTATCTTTCCTAAGAAAGATTGTACTCCTTTTATATTTTTTGGAGTAGTGACCTTTTGGATAGCCTCTATTCTCTCAGGGTCTATCCCGACTCCATCTTTGGACACTATATGTCCTAGTAACTTTCCCTTTGTGACTGCAAAATGGAATTTTCTAGGGTTTATTGAAACACCATACTCTAAAGCCTTATTAAAAATTTTCTCTAGATGTTCACATTTATCCCCTACTTTTTTAGAATATGCAGTCAAGTCATCTTGATAGATAACCATCAATAGATCAATAAATTATTTAAAAGCCACATCCATGGATCTCTGGAAAGTTGCTCCTACATTTATTAATCCAAAGGGCATTCTGACATAGACATAGGTTTCCCATGGAGTAGTAAAAGAAGTTTTGAATTTCTTTGATTATTTCACAAGTACCTGGTTGTAGCCTGAGAATCCATCCATCATTGATAGAAACTCACAACCAGTTACCTTATGAAAAATTGCTTCCATATTTGGTAGAGAATAGTTTTCTTTTAAGGAAGCAATATTCAAGTTCCTAAAATCTACACACAGTCTTATGTCACCATACTTCTTTCTTAGTGGTACTAGGTTTGAGACCCAAGTTGAGTGTCTGATAGGCTGAATGATTCTAGCATCTTTTAACTTCATCAACTCATGTTGCATCTTACGAGCCAACAAAGGATTAATAGGTCTTTTCTTCTGTCTGAATGGTTTCATATTAGTTTTGAGTGGGATTTCATGTTGGAAAAGATCCTATCTATAAGCCTTAAGATCTTCATATGACCAAGCAAAAACATGCTTACATTTTCTTAGTAGTTTTGTTAGGTTGGTTCTAACATGAGATTCTGATCCTTTCCCAATGTAAACTATTTGAGGAGTGGTCTGTGAACCCAAATTTATTTCCTCTAAATCCTCAATCTTTGCATTGCTTATTCTTGATATTTGTTCACTTTGATTAGTAAACAATGCCTCTAGTTCTACCAGTCCCTTAGGAACCTGGTTAGAACTAAGTTGGACAACCTCATCCCCGAGTATACAATCCTTACCATCAATGACTTCAAGCAGATTATTGCAATCTATACATTGGTCCTCATAATGGTTAAGGCACTGAAGAAATCTATGGATATCTTGGTAATCCTCAAACACTTTCCAGTTATAAATATTGTTTGGGACAACTATTCTTTTTTTGACTTCCATAATTGATACCCCATTTAAGGTCATATCATCAATTTTCAAGGTCACATTAGCCAAGAAATCTGCCATTATGTTTCTAGACCTTTCTATCCAGTTTATATTAAAGGCATCAAAGAATTCTCTTTGGTCCCAAGTAGCATGTCTATACATTTTCAATCTTTCATTCTTACAACATATTTGGACCTTACCGGGGCTGCTACTAATTCTGAGTCACAATAGAATTTTTAATATTTTATACCATGTTTAGTAACAATTTCTAGCCCTAGAAATAAAGCTTCATATTCTACTATATTATTTGTACATTGAAAATATAGCAGAGAAGAATATTTGAATGTGGTACCTGATGGAGATATGAGTAGAACTCCAGCTCCTGATCCCTCTTTTGAATAGGATCCATCAAAGTACATCTTCCACAAACCATCATTTTGTATAGATAACTCCTTCACCAAAGGATCAACATTTTCACGCTGGTGATCACTCCTTTTGATTCTAAAATTGTCCATGTCAATGTCAACACAATAATTAATATTTGTATCCTCAAGTAATTCTATCATGTGAGGTGTTCTTCCCTCTCTAGATATCTTTACATTATTTCAAGCTATATTGAAAGTGGTATAAGATAGGTCACACTGTATACTGCCACCCATTGAAGCACTCTATTTTCTAGATAACAACATGCCATAATGTGGTGGTATGTCAACCACCAACACACTCATAGTTAACACTGTATCTGGGAACATGGATAACTTGTAGGGTAGGGCTTCAATAGTTCCCACAACATGGATTTCTCTTGAGTCCATTTCTTGACACCTCCCATGAGGAGTGTCCACTTGTAAACCCATGGATCTCATAATCTCTGTAGGCACTACTATATTTGATGCTCCTGAGTCTATCATACAATTTTTTAGCATCTTTCCATTTATAACAAGTGTTAAGAAAAATGGGTCAACAACCCCTACAAAAGTGTTTGTGTTCAAGTAGATTTGAGGGATCTCATAAATCATCCCTTTTGGCTCTTTTCCCTTTTTTTTGAGTTTCTTTTTAATATGATCTATTTTCTAAGGTTTCATCAGTGACACATTATTCAAGACTGAAAAAACTTTATCCTTGTGTTATTTTATTCTCATAATCTCAAGGAATGGGACCTTCACAATCATCTGAGATAAGCATTGTCCCATATCTACTGGATTATAATTTACATCATTAGTTTCAGATTTTTCAACAATAATATTATTCTCTTCTATTTGAATATGCACATGTTCTTCCCTTCTAGATTTATTATTTTCCACTTTAGGGGAAGAAGAACTTGCCTCTGGCTCTTTAGCCTTTTCCACATGTACATCATTTTGTTCATTAGCTTTGTTTACTATCTTGACCTTAGGTCTATTTGCATTTTCCCTAGGTCCATCCATTTTAGGTACATATTTGGCATATGTTTTATTTTCTTTTACAAAGATGCCTGATGGTTGACTACCAGAGCTACCGACCACTCTGTTTCTTAGCTTATAATTGTTTCTAGTTTTGTTTACCAAATCAACAGTGATTTTGGCTTTTTCCTCATCAGAGCTTTTCTTGCTACTGGAGATTCATGACTGTTTTGGGCATAACACCTTATGTGGTTATACCTTTCTTCTTCTTCACTATCTAACAAAATTTGTTGCTGATGAATTTCAATTCTTCCTTGCGAGCCATATATGTCATGATTTTCAATTTCTTCATCAGAATCCATATCACGAAAAGAATATGCATTATTCATACTATAATCACAAGTATCATCTTCATCCTTGTCTTGCTCCTCATTTGATTTTAAATCCAAATAAAAAATACAAAAGTCAGGATTGTGTGGTGCCTCACAGGCCTCACACTAGAAATCATCATTGCACATATGAATAGCATTTTTATGTAAAGGATCAGGGGTCCTATTCTCAGTCTTCTCTTTTCTTAGAGGAGCAATAGGCTTACCATCCTTAAATCCGGTACCATAGGGGTAGTTTTGCATCCTATTTTGTGGATTGTAGTTATTATTGTATGATGGCTTATTATTTTATGGAGCCTTATACTCCTCGTATTCAGATTCTTTTTTATTGCCTCTATTAAAGTGTGGATCTTCTCTTTTACCCAATTTCCCTGATATCCTTTTGTTCATTTCTATGTTCACAGTTGTTTTATAGGCTTCTATTAAAGTCCTAGGATTTTTATCCCTCAGTGCATAGCCCATTTTGAATCAAAGGCATTAAGATAGGTAGCAATACATACCTTATGATCCAACTTAATCTTTTGGAATAGCTTATGCATAGCTCACTGAAATCTTGTATTGAACTCTGTTACTTCTTCATTTGAGTTCTTCCTTTTTTTGTTAAATTCATTAAGCAAAAACCCTTCATTAGTCTTGTCACCATATTGATCCTTGAATAGATCAATCAATTCATCCATTTTTCCTACAAAACCATGAGATAAGCTCCTAAACCATTCCCTAGCATCTTCAACTAGAGATTGTACAAATAATTTCATAACATCTTTATGATTAATATTTAAATCATCTATAACATCAAAGAATTTTCTCAAATTTTCTTCACAGGTGACAACATTATTACCTAAAAATTTAGGCAATTTCTCTCCCATATCCTCTGGTATTACATTAGGATAACCTAGAATTCCAAAGAATGAAAATTTCTTGTATCTTTCTGTAGGAAGAGGTCTCCTTTGAAATTTATCATTCTCGTTGGGAGAAAATAACTTGCTATGGTCTTTGAAAGAAGAAGCCTTATTTTTTGATGTTGTAGGATGCTCTGTATCAGCAAAGGAGATTGTAGTTGACTGTAAGAAGTCATTTTTTTATTTTCCTTACAATGGTAGCATCTTCTGCTTCAGCTTTTTCCAACATCTTATCCATAGTTTCTTTTTCTTTTCTAATTTTTTCAAGGTCAATGTCTAATTTAGACATTTTCTTTGTCAGGTTCTTTTGAGCTTTAGGCTTCTCAACTTCTATTTCTTCCACTTTACTCTTTCCTTTATCTTTGAAGTCTTGAAAACCTAAATTTTGGTGGGTGTTGGGAATCTCTTGGTCTTTGTGAGACCTCTCAATGTTATTTGCAACTTGATGTCTTAGGGTCCTTTCCTATACTTTTCAACATCTTTTTGCTCATGTTTTTTCTTCTTATGTTCTTTTTCCCTTTTCATCTGTTGAATAAGAGCTAGTTGCTTCATGAGGATTCCTTCTTCCTCTGCAAGCTCATCAGAAGGAACCTCCTCAGAATCTGAACTAATTGTATCAGTTCCTTCTCTTTCACTAGAGGTGCTAGTGACTACATAGGTGTCTAGTCCAAGGCCTGGGGCTTCTAAATATTTTAAGTGTAGATACCCGAAAATGGACAAGCTTGCGACTTTACATAAAAACACTAATTTTCATCTATTAATTAATGGTTTTTAATCATTAATTAATCATCTATTTTTCTCTAAATTCATTCCCTAAATCATCTAATCAAATTCCCAAAATTAATTAAATAATTAATTAATTTTATTTAATTAATTAACCTTAATTGATTAATTACCATTAATTAATTAATTAAACTCAATTTCCTATAGTTTAAATTCAAATATTTAAATTTACTAATTAAATTATTCCAATTAAATTAATTTCAATTAAATTAATTTAATTTCATTCAATAAAGCAATTCTAAATAAAAAAGAATTCAATTATCTCACATGTTGAAAATTTTAATTAAATAAATGAATTAAATATTTATTTATCTTCAAAGAGATAACTCCAATCAGATCACATGGGTTACTCCACCCATCTCTCCAGTCCACATAGATAACTTCATCCACCTTTCCAGTCCACATGGGTAACTTCACCCACCTCTTTAGTTCAAAAAGGTAACTCACAATTAGCTCTTCAGTCAACCAAACTCTGTCTCCTCTTTACAAATTGAAGAGGTGGAGTTTACTAATGGCTTCTCCAGTTCCCTTTGATCTCATCCATTCATCTCCCTATCTCTGGGATTGATCTCAACCATTCATTTAATCCCCAATTCCTATATAATAAACCCTTCATAACCATTTGAAGGATCCAGGATTTCAAGCTCTCGTGCACCATTACTATGTCAGTTTGGTTCTAGCATTCAAGACATCTTGCGATCACACACATTTCAATTAGAAAATTATCGATGCTTCTCAAGTCATAGATGCTACCCACATCAATACTGAGCATCAAAAACAACATTTCAGGAGAAGTAGAGAGAGATAATAGAAACTTCAAGCACTTTGGGGTTTGCATTAATTTGTTTTCCTTTCTTTGCTTGTACATTTTATTGGTAATGCTTCAAGTTATTCATTTTAGTATTATTTGTGTATTGGATTTATATCATTTGTAAAACCTTTGCTACTAACCCTCACCTTTGGAAAGCTTGGGAGCCATGAATCATGAAAAGAGGCGTACATTTTGGTGAACCTGACGTGAACTTACAACCCGCGTGAAATTTGGTTATATCTTTCTAACCGCATAGAATTATTTTTTGAAATTTTTTTTGCTGGTTGACGCTGATCTAAGGAGGCCCCAAACAAAAATTCAGATTTTTCTGAGTTTTTTAAATTTTTTTTTATAATTTTTCTGTGATATTTGATAAAAAATCATTTCTGGGCACAAATTAGAGTTTCTTTTCAAGAAAATTACATTTTTGGAAAGGTATTGAAATTATGGAGGGGTTTTATTCTCTATGATTTTAATTTTTGTGAAATAATTTTGCAAAAATAATAGATCTTTTCAAACTGGTCTTTTATGATAAAATGGGTCCCTAGGGCACAAATTAAGGAATTATGATCTAAATTTTTTTTTGCAAGTATCATTGACATAAGAAAGCTACAATCCAAAATTCAGATTTTTCTGAAGTTTTTACGATTTTTAATAATTTTTTTATGATATTTCATAAAAATTTAATTTTGGACACAAATCAACATTTCTTATAAAAACATTACATTTTTGGAAAGGTATTGAAATTATAGAGGGGGTCCATTCTCTGTGATTTTAATTTCTATGAAATTATTTTGCAAAAATAACAGATCTTTTCAAATTGGTCTTTTATGATAAAATGGGTCCCTAGGGCACAAATTAAGGAATTATGATCTAAAATTGTTTTTGCAGGTATTATTTGGCATAAGAAAGCTACAGTCCCAAATTTAGATTTTTCTAAATTTTTTACAATTTTTTATAATTTTTTTATGATATTTCATAAAAATTTAATTTTGGACACAAATCATCACTTCTTATAAAAAAAGTTACATTTTTGGAAAGGTCTTAAAATTATATAGGGACTTTATTCTCTGTTATTTAATTTTTTCTGAGAAATATTTTCAAAAAAAGAAAGATCTTTGAAAAAGTTTTCTTTTTGTGTGTTCTTTCTTGATTTCTTGGGGATTGAGAAAATGACTAATGGCCAAGAGGATAATCAGACACATACTAGGTGCTAGAGCATTTAGAGCTGCTAGAAGGAGAACCATCAACTATTGATCACAACAAAGGGCTATTCTCGCAATCATAGCTAAAGATCAAAGCGAAGCATACACGAGGTACATTGATTCAATTAAGAGATTCATAGGTAAGTATAAAGTCACCATTAATTTCAGCAATCTCAACAATCCTGAAGTTTCTGAATATTCTGTTGTTTTAGATTGAAGGCTTTCATTTTTGAAGATACTAAACACTTTCTTTGATAGGTACAAATCAAGGAGGCAAGATAACAATACAACTTAAAATTCATTCACTTGTCGATTTGGGTTTAAAAAGAATAGTGTTTGTCACACATCTCACATCTCACATTTCAAAATTGGGCTTAAAATTGATGTGGGGACTAAAATTGAACAAGGTAAAGAATTTCTCAATTTGGTGCATTAAAATTGAACAAGCATTCAACACCTACTTTTGGGCTTAAAACTGAACACTTGTGCTTGTGTGGTGGTGTAGCTTAGTTCACATTTCAATTTTCAGAGCTTAATCGATTTACCTTGTGTCTTGAGTTTTGGGTGCACTTGCACAATCTATTAGATTAAAAACTTTTATAATTTTTAGATAGGCCTGTCTAGGGAATGTGCTTCTTCCTCAGAGAATGACCATAAACTAGTAATCCTTTTGATCGGTATATAAACAAGGTGTGAACCAAAGTTCTATCTTATCTAGCCAAGCTCAGGCAAGGTGTGTTGATGATAGTCTGGATTGGGTGAATATCCCTAAGGAGCTAGCATGGTCAACTAGGATCTTAAGTGAGTCACACATGTACAAACTGATTGGATAGATGCCACGAACCCTTACTACAACCTTGATAATTAGAGGCCAACCCATTTTACCTCCAAATAGATACCTTATTATAGTGCAAGGGGTTGTAGAATTTCTCCCCAAAGATTCCCAACATATGTGTCCCACAGTATTTATGTAGTGAAAGAGATCTTCACTCCACGACAACAATACTTGGAAATGGAAAAAACACAGGCACCTACGTCGTGAACCTTCATGTCCTAGTAGTGTGAAAATTGTTGTGTGAGCTAACAAACATTCAAGCATTGGGCCTATAACATTGTATTTTGAAGCCATTGACCTAGATTAATTTGATTGTTCATTGTTTAGACCTCGTGATAACCTTGCAACTTGAAAAATTTGTAGAACATACACATTATCAGTCTTCATTCTTCAAAAATATAGTGTCTGTCGTGCTTGTTTCCTTGATCAATTTCTAAAAATGCAAAACAAAACATCCAAACTGTCAAAATGAGTCAAATGTGTTAAAGTCTAGGGTTGTCAATGTCAACTATCTTGCAAATCAGAAGTATTGTTCCAAAATATCAAAATTGTCAAGCAGTGATACCTAGGTTTTAGTTTTTTTTTGAGACTATTCCTGTTTTACCGCAATTTCTCATGTTGTGCCACAATTGAAGGAAGTCGGCAGCAATTTAACTGTTTATTGCCACAATCGACTTGTTTATTACTGCAATCGATGATAACATACCGCAATTGACTATACACTTTACCACAATCGGTGGAGTTTTTCCGCACTTGACCAGAGATATTTTACACCTTTTTTAACCTAAAAACCTTGAGAGAACTCTTCATTTGGTGTCCAAAACTAGTGTCTATCCCAGGAAAATGCAAAGAACATTGTGTGAATCTCTAAACATTAAATATCATCCCTTCTTTGTAAAGAACAATTATTGTCTAAAACATTGTTAATTCAAAAGCTCAGACTCAAAATACCTTGATCTCATCATATCAAACATCATCTTTATCAAAGTGACTTTGTCCAAGGCAAAGGTCAACAAATCTTATCTTTTTATATCATCACCAGTTTGAGATCAAGATATATCAAAATCTATCCTTAGAATTACCCTTGTCCAAAACATAACTCGGACTTCCTTAGAAAGGATTTTCTTCCTTGTTTGCTTTGTATCACTTGTTTTAGTTACAAAATCTGGACCACATTATGTATCAAACACCTCATGGAGGGCCTTACACAAGGTCTAAGGATAGAACACAACCTGATGAGTCATATATCAATAGATTCCTGGCTTGGGAAACAGAGCAAGAGAACGATCCTTTCATAAATACCAGTTCTAGTCTGTTCCTTGAAGAACCCCGTGGGGCAGCTCTTTTCCAAAATGTCACAGAAGAAGAACTAGAGGATATAGAGAAAGATGCTTATTCCACACAAGTAGTTGACACTGTTGTAGAGAGGAATCCTGAACGCTTCTTAGTCATGCTGATAAAGAAGGGATTAAAACTCCCCACTGAATTTAGTGTATCAACTATATGGCCTGAAAACCCTCTTGTAGGTCAAAACACTATTCAACCTCCTCATATACTGCATGTTGTATCTCAATTCTTCCCACCATTGGTATTACCCACATTGACACAGACAATACCTAGTCAAACCAATGGCATGAACCAGGCTAGCACATCTTCCACTCAAAGCATGCCAGGCTTGCAACTGAGTGCACTTGTGGTTACTAGTATGCTCCCACCTTCGGTCACATGGCCAGGGAAATCAAGCTCTCAAGCTATGCCTTCCATTACACTAAACACCAACTATTATAAAACTATGTCACTGCTGCAGTCAACTCATACTAGTCTTAGGATCAACACCTCATGCCCACACGGATCCATCCCTGGAGGTATGAATTATAGTCAATGCACACCCAAGGATACACCTTTTCCCATTCTGACATCAATCCAACCTCCACAACAACAACCCCAGCTTTAGTTGCCTCAAATCAAACCCCTACAACAACAACCCTAGCTTCAGTTGCCTCAAAACCAACCCCCACAATAGAAACCCTAGCTTCAATTTCCTTAATTCCAACCCCCAC
Source organism: Thuja plicata (assembly GCA_018584345.1). Classification (NCBI taxonomy): domain Eukaryota; kingdom Viridiplantae; phylum Streptophyta; class Pinopsida; order Cupressales; family Cupressaceae; genus Thuja; species Thuja plicata. The sequence goes on from MU225240.1 coordinate 13,048,213, forward strand.
AACAACAACCCCAGCTTCAGTTGCCTCAATTCCAACCCCCACAACAACAACCCCAGCTTCAGTTACCTCAATTCCAACCTCAGCAATAGCAACCCCAGCTTCAACCCCAACTTCAGCAGCAACAATATCAACCCCAGCAGTATCAACCCTAGTTCCAATCACAACAAAAAATGCATCAAAACCCACCATGAGCTACTCATGTGCCCCCATTTCCAAATCACTTTGTGGGAAATAAATATCAAGTCCCCAAGATGGAATCCTATGTTCCTACTCAAGGGACACAAAGGTGCAACCTCATACCCACTATAGCACAGAGGAATGTCCTCACATACCAACCTCAATATCAAATAAACATGTTAATGCAACAAATGCAAACCCTTCAAACCCAAATGATGGATATGCAAAATCAGGGGCAAACTATATCCTACACCATAGAGGATTTATACCTATACCCCTTCGACCATTCTCTCCACATGTCTCCATTCCCAAATCACTTCTTGGTACCAAAATTTGAAAAATATAGGGGCAATACTAACCCTATTGAACATATCCGAGAGTTTTTTTCTAGTTGCATCAAAGTCACCCATGATGAAACATATTTAATGAGACTATTCCCACAAAGCTTGGTTGGACCAGTAATAGAATGGTCTCGCATTTACCTCATGGCATTCAGTCTTGGGGTGAACTAGCTGAAAAGTTCATAGCTCACTTCCATCATAACATCAAGTGCAAGGTCAGCATCAAGGACCTTTGCGGTATCAAGTAGAAGGATGGAGAGTCTTTTGTGAAGTTCCTACAGAGATGGAGGAATATGGAAAACCGCATAACATATGATGTGCCCGAACAAGACCTAATAGTCATGTTCGTTAACAATCTAATCCTAGACCTGTCATTCACAACATAACTATAGTTAGCTCTAAACTTCACACAGCTCATTGAATGAGGAGTTTTTTGTGAGAAGAACTAAGTCAAACAAGGAATCCTTGCAGATCCAACACAAAAAGATAAAAACAAAAATGCAATAGACAAAGCTAAGTGGTGGAACAAAAACAACAATGTCACAAATGATGGTGTCATTGACGTGAAGACAGTCAACTATGTATAACCCAAGGTGTCACTGCAAGATGCATCTATGGCCAACCAAAAACCCATAGGGCCCACTCAACAAGCATACACCCAAAACCAACCTCCCCTTGTACAAACAGCCACTATGTAAAATAGTCAACAACAGAATCAACACAAACCACGGTTTCAAATCCAACAATGACATTTCACACCATTAGGAGAGCTGATAGAGTCAACTTTATGCAAGTTGATACAATCAAACACTATCACTCCCATAAATAAGGGACTTTGAACAGGATGCAAAAAAACCAAGGTGGTATAATGACAAGGACTTCTACGAGTTTCATCGGGTGAAAGGGCATAAAACATCTAATTGTTACCGATTGAAACACGCTATCCAAGACCTAATTAACATAGAGTCCATCGATGTGACAAATACCCAAACCAAAGGCACAACTGATCACACTATCTTCAATGATACCTTTCATGATTACAACAAGGGAAAATCCTTCGGGTCTGGTGGATAGGAAAAACAAGTCAACTATACATATGCCAATAGTGATAATGTTATCAATTGCCTCAATCCTTCAGATAGCCATGTGGCTATAATCACTATCAAAGACCAAGGTAAAAAATGCGTTGCAACAATGCATCATGCTAGAGTCATCTTGCAAGGAGTACCATCCTCATCTACTGTATCTGCCAATCCTAAAGCAAACTCAAATCCACAGCCAAGTATAGTGGATCAACTAAATCGCACACCTGCCCAGATTTCCATGTTTGACCTATTGCACATATCTCCATAGCATAGAATGGCACTTGACCAAGCCCTTTAGAATGCAGCTATCCCAAGGGACATAACACCCAAGAGCTTCCAAATGATGGTTAACCATATAGTTGCTAACAAACATGCCACATTCACGGACCATGATGTGCCACCGCATAAACCCCTACATAATGATCCTTTGCAATTACTTGTCCAGGTCCACAAAAGTGCTATCCATAGGGTCCTTGTTGATGATGGAGTTGGGTTAAACATCTGTACTCTAAAGTTAATCAAGAAACTAGGCTATTTAGAATCAAGCATTGATGTCACAAGAAGGATAAATATAAGAGCTTATGATGAAGAGGAAAGGTCCTCTAAAGGTATTATCATTCTACCTGTCTGTATCGGTCCAGTGGTAAAAAATACTCCCTTCCAAATCCTAGATATTTAGTTGAGATACAACATGCTACTAGGGAGACCTCAGATACATGAAATGCAAGCTGTACCTTTGACATACCATGAATGCATCAAGTTCCCACACCAAGGAGAGGAAATCATCATAGAGGGAGATCCTAATCCTTTCCAATACTATAATGTGGTCCAAATTAACACTGATAACCAGGTACCCTCAAACCAAGATGCCAACATCCCATCCTCTTCAGATTCAAAACCTAAGGATGTCACACAGACAACAAGAAAGATAGTCATTAACCAAGATGCGAGTATCCCCTCCTTTTCAGATTCAAATCCTAAGGATGTCACACGGAAAGTAGGAAAAATATCCATCACTGACAAAGGTTGTGGTGAGTACAGATATGAAGAGGATTTCACCATTACTTACATGCCTTAGAGCCTGAGAAATTATGGCATCCCACAACCTATTATTATAACAGAAACTCTGTAGCCTGTTCTATTCAGATGTACACCCATAACCTTCGTCAGATGGGGAGACATAGCAGAAGAAAAGCCATTTGAAAAAGATATCAGTACATGGCTATACCAAGACCCACAAGAGACAATCCAACAAACCCTACCCCTATCAAACTATGGTAATGGTTATACAAAGTTACAAAGATTTGGGTATGATGGTACAACTAGCCTAGGGGAAAGACAACAAGGCATAATGGAATTGTCTCTCCCACCAACCTAGAGAAACAAAAGAGGGTTGGGCTATGGGAAACTAAGAATCGGTCCTATAATCCAAGACATCCAAGTTGATCAAGAACAAATATCAGAGATGCACCAGGGGCACAACACAGAACATGTCTTGATAAGAAACATATTATCACAGTTGTTTCCTACCGAAGAGGGAACCACACAAACTGGAATAAACCTCCACATCACAATCAATGATAATGAAGGAAGTTAGACATCGGACAAGTGTTCTATTGAGACTGAATCCCATGAGTATGAGTGGAGATCCCTTCACGACTATGAACCATCGATCCCAGATTATTCCCCTCAGTTAGACACTATCATAAACCTAGAAGACTTATTTGACCAGCTATCCATTGCCTAACAATCCTACATAGATAAGCATGTCATTTATCATTCCTCCAGTGGTGCATCCACATCAGAGTCCAATTTTGTAGGAACCATATCTGCAGTACCTTTCAATCAACTAGAGTCAAACAACCATGAAAGTATCTATGTTGTACACCTAGAGCTAATAGAGTGGGATCAACAAGGACCGCCTAATTTAGATGTCTTCAAGAATGATGAGGCTATTTCTGATTTCATGAGACTTAGGGAAGGCATGCCATCAAGAGACCACAAGGCAGTCTTCACCATTGACCTCGACAGAGTGGAATATTTTAGGGAGGTAGCTCCTCTTTCTAGTACACAAAAGAAAAAAGAACAAAAAGATGATAAAAAGCTAAAACAAGATGTATCTTCTAACAAAAACCTCACTGAAATGCTAGAAGATGGAAAGAAGGAACTCCTTTCCTTGACAGAGGAGAAATCAAAATTACTAGTAGAAGAAACAAAGGAAGTCAATTTGGGAGATGACAAGAACCCAAAGAATATATACTTGGCAAAATCACTCATGCCTAAGGAGAGAGAACATTTTATCATCTTCTTTAAAGAAAGAATGATCAATTTCGCATGGTCCTACTTGGATATGCCAAGATTAGATCTAGAACTCATGCTACATCATCTCCCATTGCTACCTAATGCCAAACCAGTCAAAAAAAAGCTAAGGAAGATGCATCCACATGTTGCATTGTTAGTAAAGATAGAGTTTAAGAAGCTCCTAGATGCTAAGTTCATAAGACCTATACCATACGCAGACTGGATATCTAACTTGGTACCAGTTACAAAGCAAAGTGGTCAGATATGGATTTGTACAGACTTCAGGGATCTCAACATAGCTTGTCCCAAAGATGACTTTCCTTTACCCAACATTGATATAATAGATGATCTAACCGCTGCACATCAAATGCTATCACTCATAGATGGCTTTTCAAGGTATAATCAGATAAGGATTGTGCCAAAGGACCAACATAAAACAACTTTCACATGCCCTTGGGGCACTTACTATTGGAACTTCATCTCGTTTGGTCTCAAAAATGTGGGCGCAACATATCAAAGGGCTATGACAACAATATTTCATGATCTCATCCACAAAACAATGGAAGAATATGTGGATGACATACTAGCCAAGTCAATGCTTCGCAAGGATCATCTACAAGTATTGGGACCAATCTTTGACAAAATGCACGAATACAAAGTTTGTTTAAACCTAAAGAAATGTGAATTTAGTGTCACAGTAGGAAAGCTACTAGGGTTCATAGTGTCACATAGAGGCATCGAAGTAGACCCAAAGAAAGTCAAAGCAATATTGGACATGCCTCCACCATTGAACCTGAGGTAACTAAGAGGGTTACATAGAAGGCTCCAATCAATCAGGCGCTTCATAGCTCAGCTAGCAGACAAGTGCCACCTATTCCAACATCTACTGCACAAACACATCAAATTCATATGGACACAACAATGCAAACAGACATTCCAAATATTCAAGGAATACCTCCTCAAGTCTCCTATATTGGTGCCACCAGTCCAAGGAAGATCGTTGCTTCTGTATATATGATGAAGGGTGCTCCCCTTAATACCACAAACACATAACAGAAACAGAGAAGCAACAACAATTTGCAAGAACAGAAAATGGACTTCTTATTATCTCCACAAATGCGGAATTACAAACTTTCAG
>MU225240.1:13063805-13080927 GCA_018584345.1 Thuja plicata
GCATAGTAGATCATATAATCAATGCATCCATCATCAATAACATCATAACTAACATAGGAATGCATTCATCATTATCATATAGTGATTCACTTTTTCAACAAATTAATGCTCATCTGACGCATTTTCTCTGCTTAATTTATTGAGGGGGCATGTAGTCCACCTGCTATCACTGGGGCAGGCTGGGGCAAGATTAAATCTGAAAATGCTTTGACACACAACAAAAATTCATATCGCATCAAAGAGGGGCAAATGTAGACACCTGAAAATGGACAGGCTTGTGACTTTACATTAAAAATACTAATTTTCATCTATTAATTAATGGTTTTTAATCATTAATTGATCATCTATTTTCCTCTAAATTCATTCCCTAAATCATCTAATCAAATTCCCAAAATTAATTAACTAATTAATTTTATTTAATTTATTAACCTTAATTGATTAATTACCATTAATTAATTAATTAAACTCAATTTTCTATAGTTTAAATTCAAATATTTAAACTTACTAATTAAATTCTTCCAATTAAATTAATTTAATTTCATTCAATAAATCAATTCTAAATAAAAAAGAATTCAATTATCTCACATGTTGAAAATTTTAATTAAATATTCATTTTTCTTCAAAGAGATAACTCCAATCAGATCACATGGGTTACTCCACCCATCTCTCCAGTCTACATGGGTAACTTCACCCACCTCTCCAATCCACATGGGTAACTTCACCCACCTCTTCAGTTCAAAAAGGTAACTCACAATTAGCTCTTCAGTCAACCAAACTATGTCTCCTCTTTACAAATTGAAGAGGTGGAGTTTACTGATGGCTTCTCCATTTCCCTTTGATCTCAACCGTTCATCTTCCTATCTTTGGGATTGATCTCAACCATTCATTTCATCCCCAATTCTTATATAATAAACCCTTCATAACCATTTGAAGGATCCAGGATTTCAAGCTCTCGTGCACCATTACTATGTCAGTTTGGTTCTAGCATTCAAGCCATCTTGCGATCACACACATATTTCAATTAGCAAATTATTGATGCTTCTCAAGTCATAGATGCTGCCCACACCAATACTGAGCATAAAAAACAACGTTTCAGAAGGAGTAGAGAGAGATAATAGAAACCTCAAGCACTTTGGGGTTTGTATTCATTTGTTTTCCTTTCTTTGCTTGTACATTTTATTGGTTATGCTTCAATTTATTCATTTTAGTAGTATTTGTGTATTGGATTTATATCATTTGTAAAACCTTTGCTACTAACCCTCACCTTGGAAAGCTTGGTAACCATGAATCACAAAAAGAGGCATACACTGAGGCACTCTCTTCTTGACTAGACTGATTATTGTTTTTCCTTCTAGTGCTATTTTCTTCACTTCTTGGAGGAGAATCATTGATACTTTCTTGGTTTTTCTTCTGTCTCCAAGACATCCTAGTTTTTGAAGTAGTGGGAATCCCACTATCCAATTCAACTTATGGATTATTCTTCATTCTAGACCTAGTATTCATATTTGAAAATATATGCTTGATTTTTCAATTGAGTACAAAGATTTTACTTTTAGAGTCGCCACCCAAAATTGGGAAATACTGAATACTACTAGGATGATCTTTAAAACTGGAAAAAATCAACTTTAATTTGATTTGATTTCTAAACACCAGGGATTCCTTATAAAATTCTTTTCAAGTTTTACACAAAAGTCCCCAATAGAGTCACCATTTTGTTAGCTCTTTTTCTTCCAAATTTTTTTTTAATATGACAGTATAGTTGTACACTTGAATGTAGACTCCTATTTCATGCAAAAGAAAGGCTAATTGATGAGGGTATTAGATAACATCTGGGGAAACTATTACCTCCTCCTTATTTCTTGAGATCCACTGACTCAGGTAGGTATTACCTATGGATGATTACTGAATAACAGTATCTTTTAAGTGGATTATCTTCTTACTAAAATGCTAAAATGTCTTTTAATGGATCAACAAGTAAATGACTATGCATAAGACTATAAATATCCTAATACAAAGGTTAATGATCCATACTAGTATTTTGACAACAACAATTAGTAAGGTAATAAGGATTCTCATTCTTTTTCTTTTTTCAGTTCTTATGAACGTCATGAAGGATAACCTATTTTGATTCTATCTTAAAAGAATTAGTAGACTGAATTGTATTCCTTAAACACAATTACTTGAATGGAATGTATATTTGAAAGGTGAATGATTTGATAAATTAAAATACTGGTTGGATAATGAACAATTACTTAGCCAACTATAAAACTAGTGCCTTAACCTTGGGTTATGAGTCAATATCTGGTATAACTCCACAATAAGGTGATCAATAAAACATATGCAACAAAGATAAAATGACTTGCACATTATCTTCTCTCTACAACTATATCATCAAATCCTTAAGCTAATGCTAAGCTCTCCGGGGTCACTTGAAATAATTAATCCTTCCTTGAAGGAGCTTACAAATGACTGCACAACCACCTTGTGATCAGTATGTCTAAATGCCTTACAAGTAAACATACAAGAGCTATAACAATAATGAAAAGAGACAATCCAAAATTCAAAAAAGGGATTGCAAATATTTGTATTATTGTCTTAAAGCTTCAAATACATATAGAAAGACAAATAGTACAAAGGCTCAGACAAATTTTAGTAGTCTGCCTTGTAATATATTTCATTGATTTCCAACTCCAACCTCTCTACAAAATGATACAAGAGAACTATATATAGGCCTAAACCATCTTGGAATCCTTAAGATAAGTATGCTACAAGCTTTTGATGGTTTAGAAGTCCTAACCCTAAAAACAAGAAAAGAAAAAAGATAGGAAAACACCAAGCGGTGGAAGGACAAAACTAAAGAATAAGATCTGATCTTCTTTTGTCTTCTTGTGGATGTTGGAAACTTTGTTTGTATATGTTTAGGATAGTATTTGATAGTTGTAATTAGATCTAGTGACCACCAATACAGGATAACTTACACTAGTCTCTTCAAGATTTCTAACCTCCATGTGCTCATAGAACAGGTGGAATGTGTCCTCTTTACTCTTCATCCATGACATCCAATTCAACTATAATAGGCTTCTTCTTCTAGGGATTTTTCACGATATCCCATTCTATCACATCTTCCTCTTTAGGCCATTCAAAGCTTTGTATGCTTTCCAACTGGGCCTTCTACCTTTCCCACCTAGCATCTGTTATGACTTTTACATCTGAGATGAATTTATTGCAATCAGTCTCTTCTTTTATTGCTTCATCCAGAATCCTATTGAATCTTTCCATGTCCATTTATCCTTGATCAGATATGTATATATCTTTGTTGGATAGAACACTGTCAAATTCTGCACCCCATAGTTCTAATGGCTTGATTTTATTGTCCTCGTTTTTGATGGGAGGTACAAACCTGTTATAACCTAATATAAACATATTCAACCTTGCCTATATCTGATTTTCTTTTCCTTTAAAGAAAGAAAATGTGGCTCCAATGTGCTCAATCTTTGTGCCAATAAGAGTTACTATCTTTGGAAAGTCGGACCTTAGTGGTTGCACAGATGCCAATCTCTCAAAAAGTCCTATCCTACCAGGCCAAGTTGAATAGTATGGATTCAAAATTTATATAAAATTAATGACCTCCATTTGAATGCATGTCAACTTTCCATAAGCTCCATACACCACATCAATATTGTCCTTGATGGTGTCTATTTTGTGTTGCAAAATTGAAGTCAAGGCACTTAATATTACATTGTTGTGCTCTTTGATGCCTTGCTCTGTTTGAGCAGTTGTCTCTTGTGTTTCTTCTATCAGGATTTCTTCATCCTCCAACTCTTTAGGCTATGTAGGGGTAGGCTCTGACACATCTAAAATTTTTTGAGTAAGCTCAGCTATGAGATTCTCCTGTGCCTTAATTTTTATAATTCCCAGTTCTCTGTCTTTGATAATGTCACTAGTATCAATAGTGAGTTTCTTCAATTTCTTTGACATTTGGACTGCTTTTTCTCATTGAGTTGGGCAAAGTAAGTTAGTACTTGGGAGATCTCCAAATTACCAGTATTCTGGACTGACCATATTATTATTTTTCCTTCCATCTTCTCTTGGATATTCAAAAGGGTTAGCTTCTGATCTTTGGGAGCCAAGCTCCACATTGCAAGTGCCTGGGACTTGGGGTTGTATCTAAACCCTCTTATCATGTCCCCAACCTGTGTCTCTAATGAAAATTTAACATCAGGTTTCTTTCTAATCTAATCAATTATAAAGGTTGAGGATAAATCCCAACCTTCCACTAATAGCATCCCACTGGCCTTGACTAGTTTCCTTTCTTATTTTGGAGTAATCTACTCTGATTTAGATTCATAATCCTATAGTGTTTGTAGAGCCTCTTGGGTTAGTGGATCACCCCCTACCAATTGCAACTATGTAATTACTTGTTTTTTCTTGTTCCAGATGAGAAAGTCTTTAAATTCCTTTATATTTATGAAGTTGTCATCCTTAATTAATTCATATTGATGTATCAACCTCTCATCTGTACAAGTTCTTAGAGGTAACTCTTCCTCTTCTTCCACATCCTTTTTTAATTTCTTTCCTACCCTAATCTATTTTCTTAGTTGGTGATCATAGGGCCTATTTCCAGTTATTAGGGCTCCAATCCTATCTATATTTTTCTCCTTCTTCTGAGAAGATTTCCCTGTTTCTAATTTCTGCCTCTTGGTTGGGGGTTCATTTGTCACTTCCTTCTCAGGGACCTCTGTTAGGTCAATGATATTTTCTCCCCTAGCTTCTTTCTCTTTAGAAATTGCTTGATTGACTAGAAGGGGGTTGGGTTCATAGTATTCTTCATCACTATTATCATCATACTATGATGACGAGTGCCCCTTATGACCTTTCTCTAGAACTACTAGTGCATCCTCTAATTGATTGCACAGGAGAGTGTGAGAGTTGATCATGGCCTCTAGCCTTTTTAAATAAGGCACATCAGGGAAGAATCCCCCAAATATTAGGCCCTTTCTCTTCACCTACCTCTCTAGGTCCATAAGCTCATTGAACTTTATAGCTCTCTTAACCACCTCCTTATCCTCCAAAATATTTCTTATTAAATCTTCTTCCATGCATTCTTCATGGTCTTTGGTGTAGGGGATGGTTGGTGTCAGCAACTTCTTGGCACTAAGGATGAAGCCTTATGTGTCAACATATCTATATAAGGCCACATTCATCCTGTAATGATTCATCCAGTTACTCACAAGGTCTAATGCCCCTTTTCCAATGGTAAAATTATAAATCTTGAATTGTCTTGGGGTAAATGTACCCTTCCTATGTGGTGCCAGATGCTCCTTGTCTGTCAAAATGAGATGCCTCATAAATTCCATTATAGTAATTCTTGGTGGCACATGGAATGGAAATAGACGTGGAGTGTGGGTAAAACCATACACTCTCATTAGTATGAAATTATTTTCATGGTCGAAGTCACCCTAGTTTTGGTTTCCTATCCATTTGTCTAGATACTGGCAAGGTCTCAATAATTGTATCACTTTGACTAGTAGCCTAGGTTTGTTGACACCTAGGCACTAAAGAATTGGATATACTATTGAATTTTCAAAAGTACAAAAATCTTTCTCCCTAGAAGTATAGTTCCACACTCTCAACCAAAATTGAATAGGGTTAGGCTGGTTGTGATGAAACCTCTGTGGCCTAAGACATTGACAATTCATGAGTGGGAAGTTGTAGTATAGGATCAAATGCATAAACTTAGGATGCTCCTTTTTTCTTTGTATGTCTATGAACCTCTCGTGCATCTAGTCTATAATATATTGGATATAATCATAGTTGGAAGTAGTATGGAGGGTTTTCATGTCCAACACCGTCATCAAAATATCCAAGGTAATCTTATCTGCTCCTACATCTTTTCCTAGCACTCTTAAAAGTGCATATGATATGTACTTCATATAGAAGTTCAGGTCTTTATAGAAATATAGGGTTGCTCCTGGCATGGGTTCTATGTAGGTCTTCATCTTATTTGGAACATGGTGTTCCTTGAACAATTTGGCTGCAATGCCAGACTCTCTAATATACCTATCCTCTAGGTTCTTCAAGTTTATCTCAGTGGTCATAGGATAGTATACTTTGAAGGCTTTCATGAAAATGTTCCTGTCTAGGGTAAGTAGGGCTTTTCATCATCCCTCTTAATTTTTTTGGTCAGGGTATCATACCTACTGACCATTTCCAAGAAAAAATTGACATCTACAAAGATGTCAGGAAAAACTAACGTAGCCAACCCACAGGTCCAAGGGTTTGAAATTGGCATAGGCTCATCACTATTGTTAAAAAAGTAATTAAATAATGAATAACCAGATGAGCCTGGGGTTTTTGCATCCCTAATATATGATAGGCCATCAATTAAAACATCACCACTAACCTTTCTATTCTAGCTTGAGCCTGATAGCAATGTGACAAATTCATTTGAATTATTTCTCTTTCCCTTTGTGTCATCCTCAACATCATCACTTCTCCCACTAGTGGATGCTAGACTCAATGCTTGGCTCATTTTTCCTTTCTGTGCTGTAATCACACTTTTCTTCACCGATATTGAAACAAATATTCTCAAAACCCTCACCACCAACTATGAATTACCCTAAAATATGAAATCTTGAGCACTACAAACACTGCCAATCACAATCCCTGCTGAATTTTGAATCAGGAAATCAACTTTCTGAATACTTACTGCTGGAAAACTCAACTTTTCTTAGAAAGTACTGAACTCTCTATAAAAAATCTTAGCTCTGAGAATTTGGAAGCTGGTAAGAATGCAATGACAATGGATATGCATACTTATAACTGAGAAATCAATGCAAACATCTCTTCGAATTGGTAAACTTACAATTCAGTCACTTCCACCATTAGTTTACACACTGTGACATCAATTTCTGGTTCTAGCCGTGGTATTTAAACTGACAAGTAATAAATTTTTGATGAGTGCTTTTTCTTATAAAAACCTTATAAAATTCAAAAAGAGATCGAACTTAAATTTGATTGGCTGTCATTAATCATATTTTGGCTACTTTTCCATCTGTCAAAATCTCTAGAATCTTATTGGTTAGTAATTGTCCACCATGGCATCGCAAAAAAGTCATCTTTTAACCCTGGTTTTACTTTTGGTGACCAAGTGACTGTGTGATCTCCTTGTCACTTGATATTCTTTCTTACTCTATTTTTTTACTGAGACTTAGCAACTATCGTTGGATCAAACTTTTAGATCAATGGTTATCTCCATGTCGCTTGATCTTTTAACTTAACCCTTTCTCTTACGGAGACATCGCGACTAAGCCTTCACTTAACTTTTCTTCTACCTCGGGTTACATCTGGAGACTTGGTGGCTGATGTATCTCTATGTCGCTGAACCAAATCTCTAACTCATGGTTTATCCAGAGACCTCGCGACAAAATCCTTTAGTCTCTTAATCACTTGATTATTTCATCTTTGTGATTTCCATCTAGAGACAATGTGATTGCCATTGATCTCCTTTTTCTTTGCATCTCCCGGTTGTTGCTAAGTCTCCTGATCTTCATTACAAACCCTAACTTTTCATGAGACTTCACAATTGATGGACACGTGTCTTACTTTTCTCCTTTGTCTGTTGATCACAAAATCCTATTTGACTTTTCAAATTTATACCTTGACCATGAAACTACCGTTGATTTGGCTTTCATCCTGTTGTTGTCGCTGAATCTCTTGATTATTAACTTAACTCATCTTTCTTCTCGCAACTGCGTGACAACACTGTTATTCAAACTGACATCTAACCCATGTTTATTCAGAGACTTGGTGACTGTTAAAACTCTATATCACTTGATAATTTTTAAATTGCAAGGTTAATCTGGAGACTTCTCGACAGCTATAAGATATAATCTCTGATCAACAGTTTTTGTTGAATCTCCTGATCTTTCACTTAACTCACATTTTATTTTGAGACTTGGCGACAACTGTGAAATATTAACTTTTGACTTAACTCATAACCCTAGATTTTATTTGGAGATATCATGACTGAGTAAACTCAAAGTTGCCATAAGAAATTACTAACCCTGATCTCATCAAGAGATAACCTGACCACCGTTAGATCAAAACTGAGATGAATGGTTCATGCCAAGTCTCTTGATCCTCTAAAGCATATTATTTTTATTAAGAGACTACACAACCAAAGCAATTTTCCAAGTCTCCAGACTGAATGGAATATTCACTTTCCTTCATGAGACTAAGTGACTAAATATTTAGCACATGCAAATAAATTCAGACATAAGTTATAAAAGGGTAACATGAAAATAGAACCTGTCTGAGAAATTTAGGGCTTTCTTACATTTTTGAATATAAATAAACCTAGGGATTATGGTTTTAAGCATTTTCAACTAGGTTTTGGGCTTAACGCATTACTTGCAGAGGTATGTAAGCAATTTTAAACATGCTCTTCAACCTTCTAAGCATAGGAGTGACAGGAAAGTTCAAAATTTTTACAGGGAAAAATAAAAAATTAGAAATACAATCAACATAGTGGATACCTTCAATCCTCTGCCATCCCATTTGGCTCATGTTTTCTTTTCAATCTCAGCCTTGGGTGGGTGCTTCAATGATTTTACCTTTTCAGTTATAGGGTAACTGATGATTACATGGATAACATCTCAGGTTATCATCTTCAGTTCATCTAGCCATAGTTTGTGATTGTGCATTCATCTCAATACTAACCGAATCCATTTAGTTTTTAATACCTTCGAGAATAGTAGGGCATTAGTGACCCATTTCACCTCCATGTGTTTATGTTCATCTTTTATGGTTCCATCTTCATTGCATATCTTCTTGTAAGCTTGTTCTACCTCTAAGTCTTCAATTTATGCAATCTTACAGTGGATGTACACTCGCACGTCTTCAACGAGTAAAAACCTAGCTGGTATTTGCGATAATTCTCTAGCATTTTCAAGTTGTGAGGTAACCTCATGATAAATATTTTAGTGTGGTCCCTCACATGCATAATTCTTGATGAGCTTAACCTCATCCTTCTTGGTGTTTTTTGATTTGTTGGTCTTAAAGGCCGTGGCCATTTTTTTATATTTAGGGCTTTCTGAGAAATATGTAAAATAGAGTTGTTGGTCATCATAGAACTTACTGTTTACAACAATAGTGATTTCTAATCTTCTTGGAGTGCACTGTGTCAAGTTTCAGTTTCTCTATGATCCTATTGTTGTTTGCACAAAATTTTCTCTCATCATTCTGCTCTGGTCGTGGTGAACAATGAGACCTTTCCATCGCCTTTTTATAGCTATTTTCCATAAAAAGTGAGTCATTAATGCTTACCTACTCCTCAGTGTATGAAGACAAAGTTCATTGGTTAAGATACTAACTTCCCTTTTCAGTGTTAATACAATGTTTTGGGGTATGCGTTATACCTCTTGCTTTTTCCGACGGGTTTCAGTGTTGCAAACAACTTGTTCGCTTTTCTTGGTTACCGAAAAATATTGGTTTACACTAGCAACTTTTCTTTCTCATGTTAACTGACACTTCTCGATAAGTGTAGGAAGTTTCATCTTTGAGCATATACTAATGGATTTCAGTATATATTACCTGATAGCCTAGTTATCATACATTTTAACAAGTAATACCATAATGCATCATTACTTATGCTAGTTTGGCATTTCATCAAAATATTAAGGATCTGATGTAAAATGATAACTTGGGGTAATGTAGTTCCATACTTACTTGTTCTTCTTAGGTGGGGGTGGTGATGTCACCAGATCCATTGGATGGGGTGTCATAATTTGCATTGCTCGGTCTAGCTTCATCATTGTTTGAAGCTCTTCTCCACATTTTGTCTCTCATTCTCCAGATGCCTTCAATGGTGTTTTCATTTGGATATGTGCTGGTCTCTATCATTCGGTCTCTGCAGTCTTTCTTGAGATGACCAAATTTATGACAGTGTAAGCATGCCATTCTGGGGTTAGTCCAACCTCTAGAATTTTTGGTCCACTGTCTTATATAGTTTATAGAAATGTGACCAAATATTCCACATGTTGTACAATTTATCCAAGTGTTGTAATCCCATACATACTAGTTATCGACTCTTTTCGGTTTATAGGGAGTTTGTTGACCTTTAGGCTTCCATGCCTGCCTTTTCTTTTTCCAGCATTCAAGAGTTGTGTGCCCATTCATTTTGCAAGTAGGAAAATATTTGTCCATGTAGGTTTCCTTCCTTGGTTCTTTCATAACAGACTTACATTCATATGCTTTATGTCCTTTCTTGTTACATTTATAACAAAATCATATGAATGAAGATGTATATTTAGGAATACCTTTCATTTTGCCTCTACATACATTTGATGTGTGGCCTTTCTTTCCATAGTGATTGCATGTCAACTTTCTTGTTCTTGGATTTTCATAGACATTCTTTGGATCAGCTTGATATGATGATTCTCCATTCTCGGTAAAACCTAGACCAGTGTT
This sequence comes from Thuja plicata, assembly GCA_018584345.1. Classification (NCBI taxonomy): domain Eukaryota; kingdom Viridiplantae; phylum Streptophyta; class Pinopsida; order Cupressales; family Cupressaceae; genus Thuja; species Thuja plicata. Next base: position 13,074,276 of record MU225240.1, read on the forward strand.
GTTTTTGACTCTTCGTTGTCCTTCAAGAAAATCATCCATTCTTTTATTTCTTTCTTCAACTTTCTTGATAATTTCATTATGCTACTGTTGAATTCTCATTTCATGTTTCAACTTTTCATTTTCATCCCTTAGCTCACCGATATCTTCTATTCTTTCAATGAGTTCAACATTTATTCTATTTGCCTCTTAACTCATAAGAATAATATGATTTGTAATCTCATGGTGATGCTCTGTGAGTTTTTGTATTTTAGAATCTTTCTCTTGTAGCTTTTCTATAATCTTTCTTTTATCATCAATAGCTAGTGTTCTTTCTTTCTCAGCTTGTCTATCACTATTCATGACATCAATAATCCTTACCATCTATGTCTCTTGACCAATTTACAGGTATTTTACTTGTCCATCTAGATGTTGATTGATTTTAGTTAGGCTTGTGATGCTTTCTTATGATGTGTTTGATCCTTTTCTTGTAGTTAATCTTGAAGACTCAAATAAATATGGTATCTATTCCTCATGATAATATGTCTCATTAAAGTGAGATGCCATAATATTTATTTCATCTAACAATTGTCTCATATTGATTCTAGCTTCTTTATACTACTCATAGAACATCTGAATTTCTAGCTTCTTATTATCAATATTTTTATCAAGTCTGTACTTCTCCATTGTATGTTCTTTTCTCTTAAGCCTTTAAGCTTTTCCAAAGAAGAGACTTAGCTATGATACCAATTATTAGAACTAATGGGAAGTGTGTACTAAGAGGGGAGGGGTGAATCAGTGCCTCTAAAACTTTTGTATCCTTTAATCAATTAACCTTTGTGTAATCAATTGTTTATCCAACCATCTGATCTATACTATCTTGATGTAAGATATATCAATTCATAAACTTAACGTACATGTTAAGATTCATAGAAAAATTCATGAAAGTAATTGACACATAACAAAAGATATGATATTGTAGAAAACTCTTGTTAGGAAGTAAAAACTACGGTGGGGATGGCACCCACAAATTCTTCACTATCTGCAGATTGGAAGGGGTCAATTAAGGCTTACATTTGACCACTTATGATGATCTACCAGGTTAAGAGTATCTGTGGAGACCTATTAAAGTCTACTCGATTAAGAGATTTAGCAACACTATTGAGTGTGCACTCAGTTAAGAGATTTATAGTTGGACTGTTAAATCCATCTTCCTTGAAAGGATTTTTACACTTTTCTTCACTTGTTAGAATGATAGAAAATTAGAATTTGACCTGGTATATGCAATATCCTATTGCTGATTATAGATCCATTTAAGTTTACATGAATATATATATCACCTAATGTGATTGAATAATACCTATGATTCTCGGTAGTCTCTGTTCTTGGTTCTGATAACAAAATTCACATTTTTTTGTTATGGTTCTTGTAACTTTCAATCTGATCCATAGATGTGCTTGTAGGATTCATTCATCCTCTCTTCTATATTCACAGATGTATATTGAATGATTTCATCATCTATTTATAAGATGGATTGACTTCATCAAGTTTCACATAAAAAAATGTTAACTCTAAGATCAGGTTTACAACTTTACCTTGATCTCCTAGTCTATGTGTCTTAAATCAGTTAGACTGATTAAAGCACTTACATTCATGTTTCTTGTCCGTAAAGAAATGGTTTTAAAAAAAATCAAGATTATATAAATATAATAAGACTATTCTATCTAACATGGAGGTCAGATCCACTTTTTGCGAGCTGCAACTGACTTTCGGTTTCTGACGGTCGGTTATGCTCTGAAGTCAGTTGAGTGTTTTTCGGGTTCCTTGCTTGAACTTTTCTCTCAGTTTTCTCTTTGAATGTCTCTCATTTTTCACTATATCCTACACATGAAGTTCCACTATCAGGTTCCTCTTTATCCTTTTGACTTTGCATTTTTGGTGTACACACAAAATTGTGTCATCAGTTTTCTTTGTAATTAGTCATTTTCGGTGATCTCTTCTATCTTCATTTTTGGTTTTCTCTTTGTCCCGTCTTTCAGTGTATGCTTACCAAAAGTATTATTTTCATACTAATGAAAAATTAATGTCATTAGCTGGTTAAAAATGTACACTCTTTTGCAGCGTCTCATTTTATTTGGGTTCCAGATCCCCCCAAATTCTGCTTGTAAAGGGTTTTGGGGCCCATTCAAAACCTGCTTTTACCCTAATCAAAAACTCTAAAACATGCAATTTGAAAATAAACTAAATATTAAAGTGCCTCTTTATTTAATTGAAAGCTTAATATTAATTTTTGATTTAATATTAATTAAATCTTTAATTATTATATTTAAACTTTATATTTTAATCATTTAATAAATATAGGTATTTAATTAATACTTTGTACTTAGATAACCATATTATTATTTTAGCATTTTAGAGAGTATAATTATTTAACCTTTATAATTAACCCTTAATTAATCTTTGTTTACCAACAACATGATAAAATACAACATAATCCTATATGAACACATGCATACTAAAAACCAACCAATCAAAAGGAAACAATCACAACATACTCAAAAGGGTTTATGAATTCATGTCTATAATACCCATCCCATCATTTTCTTTTCAGTATTTGGTGCCAAACACTTTTAGGCACTTTTCATGTGTGTGTTGGTTATTTCAGTGATATTTGAGGATACTGAAGTATGACATTAGATTATGATTTGTTATATTATGATCCATTGGATAGTTGTGCGATATCATGTGTTGATAGATGATTATGCTTATTTTCATGATGACTATTTTCTTATGATGACGTTAGTTATATTTATAGATTTACTGACATATTGACCCCTTGTACGTATTTAAATGGATTATGTGTATGTTTTATGTTTTGTTTGATGTGCCTGAAATGGTGAGAGATAGTGTCATAGTTATTTTCTTTGCAAGATCCACATGACGTACGGATCCCTACCATTGTTTTTTTTATACATTTTCATTAATATGTTCATATTTACGATGACAAGTTTGTAGGTATCAAACATCATCTTCCCTGAATTAGCAGGAATGAGTATGCCCTTACACAAGTCTCAATGGTAAAAGAGGGGAGATAACATTCAAGCCTAAATCCCTATCCAAACTCTATATTGTGTCCTTGTATAGAGGTGAATGGTGAGCAATGCTAAGGTAGAGATCACTCACCAAGGTCCTATGGTATATATTGGGAAATAAACAAACCCAAATTTTTTGTATGTAAGCTTGATTATAATAATCAAATAAGAAGGGATGCAAATGTAAAACCTAGATGTAAAGGGAGGAGGATGACCTATTTCCATTATTAAGCAATTAATGGATTTGACTAATTAATTAATGAACAAGTACATATCTGGAAAGTAACTGAAATGACTAATGCAATAACAAATATGAAAGAAAAATGCAAGAAGGAAGAAATATTTGTGCACCTTGAAAGGAATTAGGAGGTTATGAGCCTTGAAATTGAAATTTTCAGCCACCAAGAGGTCACAAAATGAAAATGTTCTAGATCTGGGACCCTAAAACTTGTAACTCCCGATTGTGAAATTTTGAGCCTCTAACAAACAAGTAAAATTTTCAGGTACAAGTTGAGATTCAAATGCACCCCTTTGTTGGTGATTGTGTACTTTTTGATTCCAATCTATGAGATGACCCTAAAAATGCCTGAATCCAGCTTCATAGATCTTTAAACCTGTTCCTGTACACAGAAGATGGAAAATTGTTTATTGAAAGGAGCTTGCCCTAGTCAATCCCTAGTTTAGGAATTAACCTTGAAATTGACAAGTAATATGCAGATTGGAAAAGGAAAGGAAGGTAAATTTTTTATTCACCTTGTGTAAACCCTCGTGAATGGATGTAGAGATAACACAAATTCATGAAGATTCCTATATTTTAACTTGGAATGGAGATGTAGGAAGATCAAGGATGTCCTCACCAATGCATGAGATCCATAATCACCATCTCTTGATCATAGTGTAGTTATGCCACTTGAAGAAGGAACCTCCTTGTGCCACTTGAGAATCTCTCTACTTGGCCATCATAGGAGAGAAATCTTGCATCAAAGGAAGGAGATTGATTTTGTTGAATGAATCTATGAAGAAGACTTGAAGACCTTGGATGGATGCATTGCCTTCACCACTTGAATAATTCAATGCTTATGCTTGCATAATCTTGGAATAATGTATGTTCATGTGTTCTTGTGTGATCTTGTGTTGTGATATATTTAAAAATGAGGGGATAGAGAATTATTTTATACTCATTTTGAGATTTAAATGTGGGCAGCCCAACCTAGAAAAAGAAATGAAAAAGACATAGGAAAAGGGTCCCAACATCGGGCTCTGGGCCCAAACAAGGCACAACCATAGAGGGTGAATTAGAATTTCAACATCACCTCTGGGAGTGAAGTTTAATTTTGACCTTACCCCTAGGTAAAATTTCCTTGGTCAGGGTGAAGAACAATCAGGGAATGTGGAAAAGAAGCCAGGAAAAGGGGAAAAAATGGGCATAACCAATAGTTAGATCTTGAAATCACCAAAATGGGGTTAATATCCCCTAAAAGACATCCAATTATGGGTCCTAAATTTTTAGGATGATACATTTATCCCCCATTTTAGTGGGAGTATGAGACAAACTCATGCTCATGGTAAACTAGATTTGATAAAGAGGCATGATCTCATCAAGGCTATGGAATAAGAAAACATCAAGCCCCCAAGTGACTTAAGGTCTTATCAAATCGACTAGTTCTAGGTGATCCATGAAATAAAAAAATGAGAAGGGAATTTGATAGTCACTTCCACCTTCAAAAGGAATGCGCACGAAGTGTCTTAAAAGAGATATCAAGAATGTGGAGAAGCATTATATTCCATATGGATCAAGAAAAGGAGATCAAGCATGTGGAAAAGCATTGTAATCCATACAGATCAAAAAGGAAAAATAGATCAAGCATGTGGAAAACCATGGTCGTCCACATGGATCAAAATGAAAGATTAGGCATGTGAAAAATCATTGTTTTCCACATGGATCAAAAGGAAAGATTAGGCATGTGGAAAAGAATTATCTTCAACATGGATCAAAAGGAAAGATTGGGCATGTGAAAAATCATTTTCTTCAACATGGATCAAAAGGAAAGATCAAGCATGTGGAAAAGCATTGTCTTCCACATGGATCAAAAGGAAAAGGTGATCGAGCATGTGGAAAAGAATTATCTTCCAAATGGATCAAAAAGGAAAAATAGATCAAGCATGTGGAAAATCATTTTCTTCCAAATGGATCAAAAGGAAAGATTAGGAATGTGGAAAAGCATTGTATTCCACATGGATCAAAAGGAAAGATTAGGAATGTGCAAAAGAATTATCTTCCACATGGATCAAAAGGAAATATCAGGCATGTGGAGAATCATTGTCTTCAACATGGATCAAAAGGAAAGATCAAGCATGTGGAAAATAATTGTCTTCCACATGGATCAAAAGGAAAAGATAACAATGAACCACTGTGAGTGTGTGTAAAGTGAGTGGAGTGTATGCCCCCATGTTAAAGCAATTGAAAGTTCCTTAAGGATAGAATTAGCTTTAACATAGTGTATATGCATCCACCATAGATGTTTCCACTATGAAATACCCCCAAGTAGGAACAAATCAAGGGAAATAATGTAATACCCACCTCCTAGGTTACTTTTCAGTTTGTGGATGCCAAAGTCTTTTAGGCATTTTGGATGTATGTGTGGATTTATTCAGATAATCAAGATGATATTTATATGTTACATTTCAGTATGTTATTGATCCATTGTTGGTATGTTATATCTTTTGTGTATATGTGATTTATGGTTGTTTTATGATGCTTATGTATATGTTAGGATTTCATTTCGATTATGGTTTTATGACAATACTGACCTTAGAGTTATATGCACATGGATCACTGTATTTTTTCATTACTATTTGATGTGCTTGGTATGGTATGTGACAGAGTCATACTTACTTACTTCGGTAAGATCCACATAATAACCTAGTCTCAACCATTGTTTTCCATATGATATATGCATGTATGTTCGTCTTTGTGATGACAGGTTTGCAGGTACCGGGCTACGTCTTCCTTGAATTGGCAGGAGTGAGCATGCCCTATCGCATAAATCTCAATGGTAAGAGAGGGGAGATATTTTTCAGGTCCAAATCCTATCCTGAACCTAATTGTCCAAGTTAGTGGACAAGTATCTGTTTTGACTACCCTGACCGAATTCGTATAGTTGATAGGAATTCGTGTATCCCTTTCCTTGAGCATGTTTGATTTTTCTTATTTTTAGTTTTAAGTGCTTGACGTGATTTCGTGTGGGTTATATCATGTTATTTATTTAATTGAATATTATTGCAATTAATTATTAAATATAGGGTATTTAATTAATTGAAAATTAAATTAAATACCTATGTTTAATTGAAAGTTTAATTATAGTGCAATTATTGAATATTAATATTTAATTGAATATTTAATTTGGAATTAGAGTAAATAAGTTTTTATGCTTAGTTAAATAAGTAAATATTTAGATGCATGGATTATTGTGATGTAAATATTTAAGTTATTTAAATTAATATTTTATTAATTACATGTGCAAGATTTGGTTGAAAAAGTATTTTCAAACTCAAGAGATCTCAACTTGAATTTAGGAGTCAAA
>MU225240.1:13088338-13100672 GCA_018584345.1 Thuja plicata
ATATGTATTATTAATTACTTTAGGTAAATGTAGTTATTTAATCGAAGTTAATCAAGTGGCTTGTACTATGTAATCATGAGGTAACTCAAAATTTGGGAATTAGACTAATTTGATTTAATGTAGTATCCTGATTAGATTATTTGAATTACAGGAGGTGGTTTTAAATAGTTCTTATTGCAATTAATTTTAAATTATTTCAGATTAAGGTATTAACTAAATGAAGCTTATGCTCAAGTTGTCTAGGAATGATTACATACATATAGTTCACTTTTCAGTCTTTTAAGACGTTTCTATTCTTATGCAACTGTACAGTTCCTTTTTGCGTATATGTGTAATTATGGGGACATTAGATGACCTAGGATGTATATAGAGGCTAGGGGGAGTGTTTATCATTTCTGTTACTTTATGGCGTGTGTGTTCATTTTATTACCCTAAATAGACCATGGACCCTTTCGATCATGTTATCATGCTTTCGGGTATCTATTGGGTTAGATGACCCTAGGACTTAAAACCAGAGGTTTTAGGATTGTGCTTTCTGTATGATGTTATTGTGATGTTAGTTCGTGATTTATGATAATGTCATAGTCCTGATTTCCTATACCCAACCTAAATTCTATTAGGATGTGCTTTATGGTCTTATGAGTATACTGTGGTTATTATTGTAGTTATTTGAGAACCTATGAGCTCCTGAATGAGCAGGATGTGATTTGTGATTATGTATATCTTCATGTCTTGATCTTTAGCCTAGGTAGGTTATTTAAGTGTATAGTGGGGAAGTGGCTTGCAATGGGGGTCCAGGACTCTAAGTGGTTACTAGGTAAACCCATTGGCAAGTTGCTTAATAAGTGAAAATATGATACATTAAAGGGGTTTAAAATGAACTAATAAGATGTCTGAGTCTCTACCCATGCCTTGAGTGCTGTCGCATGATAGGATGGGAGTTGGGATCCTTGTCTTCACAAAAGGATCACCGAGCCACATAGTGTCACTTGGAGGCCAGGGTCAAGAGGTACTACTAGGGTTGCCTTCAAGGTTAGACTTATGTGATGACACTTCCCTATATACAGCTTAGGTTATCCTACATGTGTCAGTTACTTCTGGTGCTATTTAGTGTTCCTTGTTTTGGATTAGAGTGCTTCTAGGATCTTCCTTTACATTGGAGTATGGGGTCATGTGTACCCTATTTTGTATTCTTGTTGTATACCCCATGTGATGGGCCTGTTACAATCTCCTCAGCACGGTGGGAGTGGACCTTTGGTTCCACGTGGTCTGGTGGTAGTGATTCTTATTACCATTGAGATTCTGATGGATTCTTCTTCATGCCTGGATGTTCCTTGTTGCAGTTTAATCTTCATAGTCGTTTGAAGACTTATTCACTTACTTGAGATGTATATTTGTACCATATGTTTATATTGGTTATCATCCTTTGGTGGATGTTTTGTATTGTTACATACCCTGCGACTTGTGTAGTGGATGTTGATTAGGCAGTGTACCTTATGGTATCAGTTGTTTATGTAATCTTTATTATGAGATGTATGTAATTGGTTTCAGATTATGTAACCTTTATGTCAGTTCTTATATTTGTATTCGTAGATTAGTTTGTTTAAGTAATTCTACGTCAAGGAACCCTCGAGGAATGTTAATCATGTATGAGTCATATTTCATGTATGTCATGTACTTCATTGTGTTGCTTCCGCATTGATATTAATATTGTTTGTAAACATTTAAAAAAAAAAAATTATTCCGTGAACTTAGTGTCATGTTTAGGTTAAGTTCTCCTGGGTTTCCTGGTGGGGCATTACAAATAAGCACATGAAAAAGAGAGAGCATTAAAGGGATCTACTAACTCTTGGGTCGGTATGATCATATGATAATATGTATATGTATATTATATCAAAATAACTATCATCATTCCCCATAGGTAGAAAAAATACAAGCACAATGGAAGAATGAGATTTAAGAGTTAAAAATAAGAGTCTTTTAGGGCGGCATTGTGGATACCCAAAAAAGAGAAAGGTTTCTACCACTTTGCATCATCACCAAGTAGACAACATAAAGGCACATTGATGAAAAATCACACATGCATGACATACAATGAAATGAAATATAAAAGAAGAGAGATACAAATAGAGGAATGTTAATGACAATGTGATTCATTTATCACCTTGTGCGCATAGAGAAACAATTGTCATTTAAAGAAATCTAAAAAAACACGGAGAAAGAAACACAACATGAAAAACATGCAAACACATAAAAGGAATCCACCATGCAAGAGGAGCTAGTCAAATGTATCACCCACCCCCCTAACTAGGCCTATAATGTTTTGGAAAGGTGGGAAACTCACAAGAGGAGAAAAATCAAGCATGATAAATAGAGCAATGACCAGTTTCAAAAAAAGGACCATGTTGTAAAGATAGGTCGCTATGTTTGTCACCAGGATTGATGGATAATTTATGTGAAAACATGTTAGGCAAATCATGATCAAGATCTATAATCTCACAATTATCAGAATCCAAAGAATAATGTGTATCATTGTTAGTCATAGAAATACCATCATCAAGAGTATCTTATTCATCTAGATTAATTTTAATAGAATTTAAGATATGAATTTTATTATCATTTTTGCACATTTTTCTCTTTTTCAAATCTACTTCCTCCTTTAGCTCAATCATGGGTTGGGAAAGAGGAATGATAGAATAAGAGAGTGTATTAGGAGAAGAAATTTTTTGAGAGGCACATTGGTAGGCTCTAGGAAAGTGGTTATGATGGCGGGAATGCACATTATGGTTACACAAAGTTTTACTTGAAATGGGCCGAGGTTCAGGATCAATGACCATAGGGACCTTTTCTTGTTTAGGAGAAAGAACTGGAGGATCTACTCTAAGCTGATATATAGGATGTATGCAATTAATAAAAGGTATAGAAGGTGTGGGAAGAAGTCTAGGAGAAGACAATGGAAGAACCTTAGGTTTTATAAGATCAAAAATCTTCTAGATTTAATAGGTTTGATATGAACGGAAAATACTATCAAGATGAGGTTGAAATGGTTGAGGTATGGAAGGCCAAAATAAATCCAAGTCAAGAGAATCTCTTAGGATTGAAGTTTTGTAAGGATATGGTTAACTATCATGATTTATCAACTATGAGGGAATTTAATGCATTTATGGATAAGAGATTCTAGGAAACTCATGGATGTAAGCCAATGAAGACCAAGTTTGACTTGAAATTGATCCAAGTTTGACAGTAAAGGTAACATCTAAAGATTTATTACCCACTTCCACAAGAAAGGATATGGAACCATGAGTAGGATAAAGGAAACCATTGCATGTTTTAATCATCATGGGGGAATTATCATAAACATCTTGTTGCAATCATTTACTAAAAAAATGTTCTTTAGTTATCACATTCACCATGCAATTAGGACCAATGAGGACACCACATGAAGGAATACCATTGATCTTTGAAACTATGTATAAAGGAACATCATGAGCTTTGATTGTTTCAATAGGATAAAAGGTAATGCAAGGATAAATGTGTGGTTTGGGTTGGAATTTTTCAAAAAGACTAACAACATGACTAGGATCATCAATTTCTATATGATACTCAACGAGTTGAGAAGATGATGAAGGTTTGGTTGACTCAATAATGTTGGTGGTATGAGATGGAAAAATATTAGTATAGATTTGCAAATTTTGGTTGGGAGGTGCTACATATTTGTTTCCTTCATCATCGAAACCTTCAACATATAGCATTAGAATCAATAAGGTCTTTTATCTCAGATTTCAGATGGAAACATTTTTTAGTATAATGTCCAGGCTGATGATGGTATTGGTAAAAGGCTCTTTGGTCAAATAACTTTGGAAAAGGTTTGGAGGATAAATTGGTTTGATAGGAGGAATTTTTAACATTTTAGCATTAATCAAATTCGACATCACATTATGTAAAGATTAATAAAGTTGTGTAAAATTATAAGATGGTTTCAAATAAGATGACAATGGAGCTACATGTAATACCCTCTCAGTTGACTATGCTATTATTTTAGATTGGAAATTCTGTCAGGAACTATGTGATTACAGCTGCTTACACTTTGATAGATCTAGATGATGATATGCTTCACTAAATGTTTTGATATATGCATTTGTGATTAATATCCTTATGAAAGAATTATTTATCTTCTGCTTGGTTATATAATAAGCAATAAATCCAATAAATTGAATTCTAATCTTTCCCATTTACGATGATCTATATGATTGATGTGTTTTCATGATTTATCTATGATGCTTCATGCTTGTATATGTGTCTGATGTGTTTCATGACTCAGGATGAAGTCGTAGTTACTCATGTAGTTGAGGTCCACATGATGTATCGATCCTGGTCATCTATTTGCAATGCCTTATATATATATATGCACATGTATCTCTTATCGGTGATGTAGGATTGCAGGGACTGAGCATCTTCTCCACCTAGCTCCACAGGTCTGAGCATGCTGTCAAAATCCTTGATCATTGTTGTGATGGAGATAACACAAGGTCCCGCAAGACTAAGCCTAGCCCTGACCCTTGCTCCTGGGTTGGGTCTTTTTGAATTTGTCCTTTGTTTGTGGATTGATGTCCGATTATGTTTTCTTGGTATTTTAAAGTTGATCATTATGGATATTCTTTGTAGTTCTTAGGACTAAGTGAGTATTGTTTTGTGGTAATACTATCTGTTAGTAATAATATGAATGTATTATGGAATTAAATACATGATAATAAGATTTTCAAGGGTATTCATTAATGCATGGTTTATAATAATATTTACATGGATATATATACACATAGGAATATGGGTGCACACATATGCATGTCTATATATATGTTTATATAAATGTTCTAATTAAGTAAAAATAGGTTTTACAAGGACCCAAAACCTTTACAAAGTAATATGTTTATATAAATGTTTTAATATGTGTGTTTATGTATTTATTTATTTATATGACTTTTTAATTGTAACGAAGAATTAACTATTGTGTGTAATTAGATCCACATCATCCTTGGATAAAATAAAGGTAATTACTAATTATCCTTTTAAGAGGAAAAGTAACTAATCTTAATCTAAAGTGAAAGTAAGAATAAATAAAATAAATTACTTAAAACATGAAATTAAACAAAGGTGGTAAATAAATTAAAAGGATTCACAGGAAACAATCTACCTAATAATTTATCTAAAAACTAATAAAGTTCAAAATAATAACCAATAGATGGTTGTGGATGGTTGCATCGGTTGAAATTTCTCGTGCAACCAATCCTACAACCTATATATGAAAGGAGATTTGGAAAGTGAAAACTTAGGAAGAAGAGGGAGATATTATATATGGAAACTCTCAGTCTGAATCTATTAGAAAAGTTAGTGGTGGCATTTGGAAGATAACTCTGTGATTGGAAGGCTTGAGGAGATTGGGATTGTCTCCAGTGGACTTGAATTTTCTTTCAAAGGTTTCTTCGTAGGACTCCAGGTAGGCTCTACCCGGAAAGAGAATCCTATTTCATGTGTATGCTATGCTTGATGTGTTTGTTTCACTATTTTCTATAGTTTTGTTGATCAAAGGAAACCTTTAATGGTTGTTTTGATACAATGCTTTCTTATACAATTTGAATAATGGATGAATACTTTAATGATAGATAATTGTATTAGATGTTCAGTAATCTATCCCTCTTTGTGATTTTTTTCCTTAGAATGTGTGGGATTCTATTTGGAACCTTCTTCAATTGATGTTATACAGTCTTTCACCTTATTAGAATAGTGTTTTCTTGATGTCATCTTTCTGCACCTTGCACCTATGGGTAGGAATTAAATAGGTTTACCTCAAAGGTAGGATGGGTTTGATGGCTATCTTGGATGGAGAATAGGGGGATCTCAACTAGGTATCCCTTTGATTCTTCTTTCTAGACCTCCATCTTACCTAGTTTTACCTGAAAGTTCAAATCTAGAGGTTGATGTCCTTAGTGCACACAATATTGACCATCTACAAAGAACTGGGCACCACCTACATAGGATGTGTGACCATTTGCATAGGATGAAGCCCCATCTATGCAGGTTGTAACCACCTGTGTAGTTTGAGCTACGACCTGCGCAGCTTGGGCTACCATATGCGCAGCTTAAGGTACCATCTGCACAAGATAATTCTAGTTTGATTTTTAGGGTTTTCAGAAGGGTTTTGGATTTGGTGTTGACTCAGGGTTGGCCCAAGGGGTTGTTCAAACTTAGGGGATACTTAATTTTCACATAGTATTATGTTTAGGATCTTTAGGAAACTTATCATAAGTTTTGGACCAGTTTGGGAACCTTGATTAGGGTTAGGGGTGTGTAGTGCCCTATGAACCTTGTGTAACTTCTTCTATATTTCCATATTGATTTTATGAACTCTTGTGCACCTATGATACTTATCTTTATGTGTTTTGATGAGATTTTTGGAGGTAGGAAACCTAGGAGCACTAGGTGAGTGGCTCACAGTGGGGGTCAGGGCCCTAAGTGGCTAGTACCAGGGTAACCCACTATGGAGTTGTTTAATTTAGTGATAAAAATAATAATTTATGGGAAGGGAACTACACATTAACTAAGATAAGCCTTTCCCATTCTGGTAGTGCTATCATAGGCTATGGATGGGAGTGGGAGAAGGTGCTATTGTGATAGCACAATCAGACAGTCTTGTCCCTACGAGAGATGTTTGGTTTTGCATGTGCCTACGTGGGGGATAGGGCCCAGAGTGGCTTACCAGGGTAACCCAAGGGGTGAGGGATATGTAATGACACTCACCTATCATGTCTTAGAGTTCTTATTGAGGTGATTCATGTCTTTATGTTCATCTTGTGTTTTAAAATTACGTCTTGTTTTGGGAAATGCACTATCCTCTCCTTAGGAATGACTTAGTCATCACCTTCTTGCATAGATCATGGTGTTTATCTCCTAGCATGGGGGAGTGGATCCTTTTTTTATATCCATGTGGTTGGGTGGTGAATATTTCAATGAGGTACTACTTGTAGAGTTATGGATGAACCTTGCTTGTGCTTTCTCCAGATTTGCAAAACAAGAAGACTTTCTTAATGTTCCTTGTTGTTAGCAATGTAATGGTATTTTATTGATGTAACCTCCCAAGGGGAGATGAATGTAAATAATATTTGATATGTTCCAAATTGATAATGAGATGGGTAGCTTTAGGAAAGGGGAAAGGGATGAATTATCTTTCAATGTAAAGAATGTATTTGATCAGAAAAGAAATAAGTTATGTTGATTTAACTTTGAAAACATGTCATGATTATGATACATCATGGTTTTAAAAGAGAATGAAATAAATTGATATATATTGATTTTGTAAATGAAATGATTATTTATTTCTAAATGGCATGGAATGGTTATTAGGAAAGCCCAGTACTTTATGCATGTTTCCTTTAAAGTTTGAAAAGAAAAGAAATCTTGAATCTTAGAAGTTAATGTTAAAATGAGTTAGATGGGTAGATATTGATGAGAATAGTTATTTAGTTAAATGCGATATGATGAAAGTTATGAATCATAATTTATTTCCTTGAAAATAAAAGTAATGGTTAAGTCTTGTTCATTGGGGAATCTAGGAAGAATTTGTAATTGAAATTTGTAACTTTAGAACTACATAGTTTAAAAAAAAGGTATAAAACTCTATAAGATTCCTAGCTTAGTAATCTTTTAAGTTTCTTCCTGGTCCCTTAGTGGGCCATGACACCACACTTTTGGATGTTTCTACCACCTGTTCATCAAGATTTTTGGATGTGTTTATTTTTATGAAGTTATTTTGTTTCTAAAATTTATTGAAATTGTTGGAGGTGACATCACTCTTATCAACAGGAGCCATTGGAGTGCCACTCACAAATTGGCTCACTTGAATTTGATAATTATGAAGCACTGCACAAAGTTGGGTAAAGGAAGAGAATTTAGAAAGCATAATATTATCTCTAATGCATTTTTGTAAATTATAAATAAAAATGCGTTGAAATCCTTATCAGGCATATGATAAGAAATATGAGTAGGAAAGTGCTTAAATCTACCAATAAAATCAGTCATTTTTTCTTTAACACCTTGTTTACAATGCACTAAATCAATTAAAGAGATTTGAGGACCAATTTTATTTTGAAATTGTTGGATAAAAGAATTAGCAAGCTTGTGAAAATAATCAATGGAATAAGGGGGTGATGAACAAAACCATTGTATGAGCTTATCTCAAAAGGTCCTAGTGAACAACTTTGTCATAAAATTTTGATCATGAGAGAAATCACCACACAATGTTTGGAGTGTTTTTCCATGAGTCAAAGGATGACCATTTTAATAATAAGTCTCAAGATAAGGAATCTCCATGTAATGTAGGATAATGACTTGGATGATGTCTAAAGACAAAGGACTAGCAATGTCACATGTAGGAATGTTGAATTTGGATTGCGTCAATGAAGCAAGTTGTTGTTGCAACGAAGACATAGTTTGAGCTAGATTGTTGATAATTGGATCATTAGAATGAATGGTAGGAAGAGATGTGTTGGAAGTGTTTGGCACATTTTTGGACATAGAAAGAATGGTGGGATATGAAAATGGAACACTAGGATAAGTGGGAATGGTTGTAGGAAATGAAACACTTGGCATCCTTGAAGGAAAAAGAGGAGCAATAGGATTAAGAAGGCTCACATGAATAAGATGGGAATGTTGAAAGGAATTTGTGATGATAGGTGGAGCATAATTATAAATGAAGAGAATTGGATTGGAAATTTTAAAACTAGTAGGGGGTTGAGTGTATCCTATCTCTTGAGTGACTTCTTGAATGGGATTATCATTGGTATGAAAAATATGGGATAAGGAACAAAGGAAATAAATAGCATGTTCATCATTTTTAATGTATTTCTTTAAACCACCAATCAAGAATAAAACTTCAGGATTAGATTATTCTTGACTTAACCAATGTTCAAATCTATCCATATTCATAGAGAGATTTTGGATTCTCTCAGGAGAAACTATTAAGGCATCCTCTTAATTATGAGAAGAGTGGGAAGAACTGTTCTACAGAGATGGGGGAAGTTCAATGTTATGCATTTTGGTCTCACCAAGAATCGGAAAGAAAGAAGGCTCATGATTAAAGGAACCCATATGTCTATGACTTCTTGTAATCAGAATACTATATGCCCTCAAAGTAACAATTCTCATGCAAGAAATGAATTAAAGGGAAATGCAAAATATGTGTGATTAAAAATAGCAGATCTAATGTCATGTAAAACACAATAGTAATGTAGATCTAACCCAATTTTAAGATTAAAATAATTAATGTATTGTTTTAGTAAGAAGATATCCAAATGCATAGATAATTTATAAAAAAGAGTCATCCAACAAAAACATCAAAAGAAGGTAACATGGGTTGAAAAAAATATAGGGGTGAGCTCAAGCATATAATGTAAAGATCATCCAACTATCAAATCAAAAGGTAATATGCCTGAAAGCATCGGGTTCACCAAAATCTATAGGGGAAAATGGTGAGCAATACTAAGGTAGAGATCACTAACCAAGGTCCTATTGTATCTAAGCTTGATTAAAATAACCCAAGATGAAGGGATGAAAATGAAAAACCTAGATGCAAAGGGAGGAGGATAAGACCTATTTCCTCTATTAAGGAATTAATGGATTTGACTAATTGATTAATGAACATGTATATGTTGGAAATACAATATTGGGAAAGCAAGATACTGAGAGCAGGGGGGGAATTAGATCTTGAAATTTAATCACTTAAAGCTAACTGATCCACATTCATACATATATGAAGTTAATCTAACAACTATTAGCATCCACAACATGAAATAAATAACTCATGAAAGAATTCTGGTAACCCAGAAACCTAAATAGGTAAAACTGGGGTGAGGATGACACCCACAAATTCTTCACTACTATAGCAATAAAGTGTGCCTGTTAGGGCTACAAAATTTTGATCACTACTAGTGATATACCTGGTTAAAGGTTTTCTTGGTTAAGAGCTAAAGATCATTACAATCTACCTTGTGAGAGGATTTCAACTTACAACAAAGTAAGCACTCGGCTAAGAGATTTAGAAGGGCCTACAAGAACCACTCTGTTAAGAGATTTCACTTGATACACTTGTTAGAATGTCTCAAGATATGATCCTTTGATGTGCACTCTGATGCTGATAATGGATCTCCTCTTTCCAACACCTTTTCTGATCTTATAATCTTATATGTCTTTACTCTGCTATTCACTGCTCTGTCACTATGCTAGATCTATGCTTCTTCCTTGAAATAACTCTTTGTACATCTATTTTTATGCATACACTCTTTTCTCTCATACACTTTAGGGTTTAAGAAGCAATCTTAATATACTTTACAAATTTGGTGATTAGATCTAGATCAACGATCAGGATCAAAAGCTTATGCCGCTTAGGCATTCCAATTTTCTGGTTGGCTCCATGCCACACATAGGATAAAACAATTAAATACATAATTAACTTCATTGAAATCATTAAATTCATGAACAAGTGGCCCGAAATGGTTTACCTACAAGTTTGTGTCATTCCTGACATGTATGTCAAAACTGTCTTGCTCGACACTTAAGTCTTTGGCACTTGGCATGAACATGATCAACTTTTGCTTGATTTTTGAGTCACTTGGAAACCATAAATCTTCTTAGAAACAACTATGTTGGATATCTCAGCCTATACTGGATAGCTCGGTCACACTGATGACCAGCTAACCTGCTTGGATAAATGACTAAGTGTGGGACACCAATGATCAACAAAACTTAGAGATCAATAATCCCCCCATTGATATTAGTGGAAAAAACACACTTATCATTTCTTTCCATCCAAAATTTTACTAAGTACATAATGTACCCCCCCCTAGGAATGTACTCCATACTACATACAAAAATTTACATAGTATACATGCCTTCAACAAGAATATTTATAACTAGTTTTGTTTCTCTTGTGCTGAAACCTTATTGGTTTCCCCCTTGTTTTTGTCACTGATAGCTAGTGGGGTTAAGTTATACTTGTCCAAATTTTTTTTATGAAGTTGTAATGATCAAGAAAATATTGTATCCCAATTGTCCTTTACATACTTCATAACCTATAACTTAATTTCTAGCTCAGCAGTTAGACTCACCAATCTATCTGCAGTAGAGAGATGAGAATCCCTCTTGACTAAGTCTTTTGCAGCTGAAAGTTCCTTTTGAATAACCTCTAGGTATTAAGGCAGTCTGAATAGCTATTAACTTTTCTCTTATTCTACCATCTTTAGCCACAAGCTCGGCTAATCTTCTTTGTGTATGAGTCAACTTATTAAAGTGTATGGAGCTAGTGCTAACATCCATGCTTAATGAGCTACTAGTTGACTTCAAATCTAATTGCAGCTTCTGAATAAGTTGTAGATTATCCTTTGTGAAGAATTCTACATCACATAAATTTCTATACAAAGAATAAAAATTATTTGCAACTTCCTTAAGAATCTCTACAAGAGAATAAAGTTCAATCTGTTTTGTAGCAATCTCTGCTGAGATCTTCTCCAAGACTTTTTTCTCAAATTTTCTTTCAGACCATTGCAACAAATTTTCATTAGCCTCAATGTTTTCATCATTGACCTTCTGCACAATGTGAACTACCTATTAGAATAGTCCCAAAGGATAACTAAGAGGGGGGGGGGGGGGGGANAAGAGGGGGGGGGGGGGGTGAATCAATTATCAACTAATTTAATTCTTTTCACTTATTAACTCCATAATACAATAAAGTAAATACACATTCAGATAACACAATAGACAACACCACAATTTGTTTATGGGGAAACCAAATGGTAAAAACCCCAGTGGGTGTCTGATGCTGAATGTGGACCTCTTGATTCAACACAAATGCAACATAGTCCTTACACAATCAATGAATTTGCAAAGACAAACATGAATTGTTTGCTCTACGAAGGTGATTGAAGTGACCTGTTGCCTCCTAATTAGGTGTGATTGCTGCAATTTACCCTCAGAACGAGAGCCAACAACCTGACCATCTCTAATACGGAGGATTTTATAGTGCAAGTAAATGAAGAAAAGCTATTGATTATGAGAAATATGCATCTAATTCATGAGAAATTGCTATTATTCTATGAATTAAGACATGATTTAAGCTATGAAATTGAAGATGAAGTGCAACTAGTGTAAGTATTAATTTGCAACTAAGCTAAGAATGAGAATGCAATTACTCTAGTAAATTGAAATGCTTCTAGTCTAGGAAAGAAAATGCTTGTAATCTAGGAATGAATGCTTTCTAAGCTAGAATTTGATTAGTAAACCAATATAG